>CM042327.1:23018511-23026011 GCA_023566125.1 Zingel zingel
TAGCAAAGCTCCAGCCTCAGCTCCAGCTTCAGCTCCAGCCAGCGCAGCTGCACCAGGTGAGTTAGCCTGGATCACACAGCCTGGCCTCCACCATCTGTCAGGATTGTTTCTGTTAGAGATGCACCAATCGACGGGGGGGAGAGAGACACTCTTGCACCCGGCGCAGCACAAAGCCCGATGTAAGTGTCTTTGCTAGTTTGAGACCGACCCAGTTGTCAATTTCCCGTCCAGCGCCCACGTTGTTTAAATAGCAAATGCACCTGCTCCCATCTGTGGCCCATGGCTGGTCTTACAGGGAGGTGTGTTCAGGTGCATTCTGGGTGTATTGCTATCTTGAGGCAGTGGGAAGTGATGGCGCCATTGACCAACAAAAACCTGGTCTAAAGTCAATAACGCAGCATTTCATTGTTATTTTAACAGAGCATTAGTAAAATGCTACTAGGCTCGTGCACAGCACGCTCACAATATGCTTGTCACACACACAGGGACGCGCAGCACACACACACACAATATTAAGCAGAAAATCCGGCATCATAATGGCAATGTGCCAAGGTACAAACACGCCTGGCTTTTAAAGGGAATGGGAGATGATCTCTGATTGGTTGATTGCATGTTACGCCCAGAACACACCTGATTAATGAAGACACTAAGTACAACCCTTTAGAACCACGCGCCCGTCACACGGACCCTTTTTTCCACCGTCAAACTAGCAAAAGTGGATTCGAACCGTCCCAAACGCACTAGATTGAGTTAGATAAAACGGTGTATTTTTTTACAGAGCAGCGGCCTAGAGCCCCTCCCCCTTGTGAAGTCGCGTTCCGCCTGCATGACAGCGTCAGCATAACATGTAACTGTCTGTATGGATCATAGTATAGTATTAAGGCTAAGTTAACACATACAGTATATCAGGGGTGACCACACTTTTTCAGTTTGTGAGCTACTTTTAAAATGACCAAGTCAAAATGATCTACCTACTATAAAAATGCAAAACATATATTTATTTATACATATATTTATAAATATATTGAAAATCATTTATATGTACAATATAAGTTAGTGTACCTTGCATAACTGCATGAACCCATATTGCACAATACAAATCTGTACATTTCTTTGTCATCACCTTACTCTGATGACTTGCACTGAATGGAATCAGCCAGGGATGCATATTCCGGACAGTAGCTGCTGATAGCCAGCCTCAAGCACATTTCTAAATGATCATCAGTCATGGTGGAACTGTATTTGGACTTCATAATCTTCATGTGGGAAAAGGCTGACTCACATAAATAAGTGGAGTCGAATAATGCAGTCAAGGAGGTAGCACATTTCCTCATGTTGGGGTACTTTTCCTCGGTGAGTAAATTCCAAAACTGTCCATGAGCCCTGGACTTGAGCTCAATGTCAGCTTGTAGCGTCAGGATCTCATCCTCCACTCCAGACGAGTTCAGGTCAAACAGTGTTGCAATTTTTGATGCAAGTAAATCAACCTCAGCATCTTCCCGAAAAGGGTAACACATGAATGTAGCGACTGGTTCCAATAAAGCAAAGTCTTGAAACCGTTTGTTGAAGTCTGACAGACAGTTATCAATCTTCTCTGTGTAGCGTCCACTGTCAAGTGGCATACACGCCTTCCCTTGTGTCTCCAGTTATGATACAAGGTTCTGAAAGTTTGCCAAATCATGACGCTGCAGCTTTGAGCACAGATGTTGCATTTTTCGTTTGAATGCATTAACTGAGCTGATCAGAGCTCTCGAAATCTTTGCAGGAATTTCCCTCGACTTAGCCATCTTACGTCAGTGTGTAGCAACAATTCAGTGTGTTCGCAGTCCGCCTTCTCCAGATGCACACGGAACAGCAGTCTTTGAAGAGATCTGGCGCGAATAAAACAGGCCATCTTCGTTGCCACATCCATTATCTCTTTCATGTTGAGCATTTTTGTGCATAACGCTTGTTGGTGTATTATGCAGTGGTAATTGAGGAAGTCGGGGAAGGCATCATCCTCCCTGCACTTGGCAATAAATCCATTTGAGCGGCCAACCATCGCGGGCGCACCGTCCGTGGTGATGGACACCAATTTGCACACTGGGAGCTGAGTTTTCTCGATAAAGTTTTTGAAAGACTGAAAAATGTCCTCTCCCTGCGTGTGTTCTTTCATGGGCAGTACTGTTAACAGCTCCTCTTTGGCAGTCATATCGGTAAACACCATATGAATAAAAATTAGGGCTGAAACGATTCCTCGAATAACTCGAATAATTCGATTACAAAAAATCCTCAATGCAAAATGACTTGCCTGGAAGCTTGGTTAAATCAGTGTTACTAACGTTGTATCGCTGACGGACGGCGTTCCCGCTACTGTCGCTCACCAGACGGCTCCGTCTGCTGCTGGAGACACATGCCAGAGGTAACTAGTGAGGGCTGAGAGAAGAGACCGGCTGGAGGAGACCACAGGAAGGGTCCAAAGGTTGGAGTCAGTTCAGACACATGCCAGAGGTAACTAGTGAGGGGCTGAGAGAAGAGACCGGCTGGAGGAGACCACAGGAAGGGTCCAAAGGTTGGAGTCAGTTCAGACACATGCCAGAGGTAACTAGTGAGGGCTGAGAGAAGAGACAGGCTGGAGGAGACCACAGGAAGGGTCCAAAGGTTGGAATCAGTTCAGACGTAATTAAAACTAAAACTCTGGACAGTGGGCCTACTGCAACATCAAACTAGCTTAGCACAATAATAGCACGACGTCAGTGCTTTAGCATCTCAACAGAGAACATTGAGTCTAACTTCATCATCCGTTCCACGAAGAGGACCGACAACAGCCAATCGCAGAGTCGTATGGACGATGACACCACATCAAACACAACAACTACCAAAATCAGAGACAAGGAAATACGTAGTGGTGACCACGATCTGAGCTGACGCTGACTATCCTTCAGAACAACAGCTGATTGTTGCGCATCTCTCTCTCTCTCTTTCTCTCTCTCTCTCTCTCTCTCTCTCTGTCTCTCTCTCTGTCTCTCTCTCTCTGTCTCTCTCTCTCTCTCTCTGTCTCTCTCTCTCTCTCTCTCTCTCTACGGAGAAACAGCTGATCAACGATCTAATAGCATAAGTGTAACAGAACTGTGTGACATTATAATCAAATATATAAATGAAAATAGGTTAAGTATAACTAATGTTTACATATAGGTCTAGTTTTGGTTGTTTAAAAACGTAAAAAAAAAAAAAATGTAAAATTTAAAAAAATTAAAATTACGCTTTTGTGGTAAGCTGTGAGAAAAAGGCCTGCTGTCCGGACAACTGGGATTTTAGTTGTTTCACCTTTCTCCTTCTCAGTTCGCTTTTCGGAGGGAAGTCAGTGTCGTATCTTTTATGAACAGTCCCAAAATGCCGCTCCACATTTCCCTTCTTCGGAATAGCAATGGTAGATTTGCAGATGAGGCAAACGCACTTCGAATACGACATTGTGAAAAAAAAAGTCCTCCCATTCTGTATGGAAGTGGTAGGTTTTTGGCTTCTTACTTGGTCCAGCTCCCCCACTCATTTGTATACCCTTTTTAAGTTTAGTAGAAATTACTTAGGCTAACTGGGCAACTTGCTAGCTTGCTGGAATTTTGCCGCTGCTGTATGCACATGCGTGCTGACCTGTATGTCAGAAAAGATCAGACGTTAGACTGGTTGTCCTGTATGTCAATCAATTGACAAATGTCATAGTGAGGATGGATGATAGGCTGACTTTTTTTTAATGCCATGCGATCTACCCACACTACCTTTGCGATCGACCAGTAGATCGCGATCGACGTAATCGGCAGCCCTGCAGTATATCATTTGGGCTCTGGGTAATCAGGTATTTTATCTGCTGAACTGTAACATTTGATGAACCTACCAGATTTGACAAGGCACATCATGACCACACTTAATCTGTATCATCTTTTAGTCTGGTTTGTTTAAAGTGCCCATATTATGAAAAAAATCACTTTTTCTGGGATTTGGGGTGCTATTTTGTGTCTCTGGTGCTTCCACACTTTGAAAAAACCATCCATGCTGTTTACAGTGAGATCCGGTTTCTGAATGTGTCCTGCCTTCAGTCTCCGGGTGAGCTGGTCAAAATCTGCACGGCGTAACTAGCCGAAACGAGGGGCATAGGGGGCTAACCGTTAGCATGCTAGCTCAATGATCAATGGCAAAACACTGCTACAACACACAAATTCACCCTAATCTACAAAATAACTTGTATAGAACTACTTCCATGTCCCTGTTCTGCAGGTATTCACCACAAAGTTGGAAGTGCGCCCTCATTTAGAAGAAGTCTCCCAGCTAATCCTGCCTTGTACTACTGAAGTTGTAGGAACAAACAGCTAGCTAGATGTGATCTTACCTAGCTACTGAGCATGTGGTCTTACCTCTTACCTAGCTACTGAGCATGTGATCTTACCTCTTACCTAGCTACTGAGCATGTGATCTTACCTCTTACCTAGCTACTGAGCATGTGATCTTACCTAGCTACTGAGCATGTGATCTTACCTAGCTACTGAGCATGTGATCTTACCTAGCTACTGAGCATGTGATCTTACCTAGCTACTGAGCATGTGGTCTTACCTAGCTACTGAGCATGTGATCTTACCTAGCTACTGAGCATGTGGTCTTACCTAGCTACTGAGCATGTGATCTTACCTCTTACCTAGCTACTGAGCATGTGGTCTTACCTAGCTACTGAGCATGTGGTCTTACCTAGCTACTGAGCATGTGGTCTTACCTAGCTACTGAGCATGTGGTCTTACCTAGCTACTGAGCATGTGATCTTACCTAGCTACTGAGCATGTGATCTTACCTAGCTACTGAGCATGTGGTCTTACCTAGCTACTGAGCATGTGCGACTGCCAACAAAGATGTTATAGCAGTGAGAGGTCTCACTCTGTAGCTAAAACAGAGACCTGAACACAGGGTGAAAAGAGGAGCTGCAGCAATGGGCAATACAACAAAAATATGGTGTTTTCTGAAAATTAAACCATGTAAACCTATTCTGATATAACATCCTAAATACAATTTATGAATTGTATTCAGACAAGTAAAGTGTCAACCTGTGGGAAACATTGCTCACTACTCGCTCCAAAGATAATCATCACTCTCACACACACACACACACACACACACACACACACACACGCACACGCGCGCACACACACCCTGCTGAGCAGCTTCTTTGGAGGCACACTAGATATTCTTCCAATCACCCAACCCTAGTAAACTACTTTTTAATTAGCCAGAATGTGTACTAATGACAAATGCCAGTTTAGCAGCTTTGCATAAAATCAATAAATGTAGTATGAATGTGGTGATGGTGGCAGCCCTATGGATGTATACGTTAACCGTGGTTTGTGCTGACCTGTTGTGGATAATCTAGTTAACCCGATGCTCTCTGCTTGTTTCTATTCCACGCAGCGTCCGTCTCCAGCGCAGCCCCAGGGACAGCCGACGCATCTTCAGACCATGCTGCCCCCAGGGAGGAGAACCTGGATGCTAAGGTGGACAGGTAGGAGCCTACACACACGTCCAGCTGTGGACAGGTAGTAGCCTACACACGTGGACAGGTAGTAGCCTACACACACGTCCAGCTGTGGACAGGTAGTAGCCTACACACGTGGACAGGTAGTAGCCTACACACACGTCCAGCTGTGGACAGGTAGTAGCCTACACACACACGTCCAGCAGTGGACAGGTAGTAGCCTACACACGTGTCCAGCTGTGGACAGGTAGTAGCCTACACACGTGGACAGGTAGGAGCCTACACACACACGTCCAGCTGTGGACAGGTAGTAGTGAATCCTATTGTATTAAAGCCTCTGATTTCACAGGGGATTTCACTTCTTCTGGCTGATGAGACTCCCTAAGCTGAAGTCCAGTCCACACTCTTCTAACTGCTGGGATTGTAATAAACTACAAGATGAGGAAGGAAATATCATGCAGCAAAATCTGTGATAGTTCTTAATCATAATTCTCCAGGTAAAAGTGATGTGTTGTCCCATCAGGTTAACCAAGAAGCTGGAGGAGAGACGAGAGCAGAAGAAGAGAGAAGAAGAAGAGGTGAGGACATTAGCCATTCCATGGGTCACGCCCCCCTCCTCCCCCCGCCCCCACTGTATGTAATAGTTGTAAAATTTGAGGAGATTCCTCCAGAAGCTGAAAGACGGCTCATTAGTTGCGGTAAACGTTCAGTGTTAGGATGTGCTTGATGAGGGTGAATATGTCCATGCACTGATCTCAGATCTGAACCCCAGCCTCACTGATGCACATGTGGAGTAGAGCCCCGGGGCGGGGCTGGACAGGTGCTCAGTGTGATGTCACTGAGCCCGTTGTCTTTTAAAAGTGTCTCTGTAGTAGGCCTATGCCGATTGGCCATCGCATCGTATGTGGCCGACTGAAGGAATGATGGGTGATTGGTTTTTCCTAAGCATATATTAAAGCCATTTGAACCAACTTACTATCAGAACTATAATGCCTAGAATCTGAGCCCTACTGTTTATATCCTGCTGGAGTGGTAAGTCTGCCCGCTGAGCCCCGGTAATCAGCACCAGTGAATTTTAAATCCTTAACGTTAATTACAAAGCTGTTTTCCCATCTCTTTTCCATGGATCTGACACCTGATTGGCTGTGCTTCTGTCAGACAGTCAGCCGCCAGGGGACGGGGTCTACATTAGGTCACCTCTAAACCGACAAATAAACTACAGCTATTACATGTTCAGAGAGAGAGAGAGACTGAGAGATTAGTTAGAAAGTGGCTATGAGTGCTTGAGTGAACTAGTGTAACACTAGGTTTAAATGTAAAGTGGATAATTAGCCGCTGTAATGAAGAATATGACAAAAAATAACCGCGTCGAGCTACCAAAGCAAGGCCCTATCGACACAGAAGCACGTCAGCCAATCAGGAGACGGGACAGCCGAGCCGCTGTAGTGTTAAAGCCGCTCCGCACATGCATACTATGTCCTGTCCAATTACCGCCCATGTTATCCATGCACATTTTTCTGAAACTAGTGTGTGTGTGTGTGTACCTGGAGTGTACTGTCTCTGACCCCCGGCCCTAACAGTGGACTGTGTTCTGGACTTCCAACCATGGCCCTTTTCTTAATGAACACACATCCTAATACATGGTGCTGCGGCTGTAAGCAGTCCAACAAAGTGCTGCCGCGAGGGACTAATCACACTGTGACGTGCTCGAAGATTGTATTGCAATGATGACACATAAAATACAACTAGCACTGCAGTTACCAAATGGAAAGTTACTTTGTGAGGCGAAGTAAGTGCGTTAGTGCGGCGGGCAACAGAAAGTGTTGGCTCCCAGGCTCACCCCCCTCTCTGTCCCAGGCTCACAGGTGACGCAAACCAATATGTTATCACTTCCGCGGAAACCGCAATGAAAACGCCCACCACCTACAATATAAGTGCACAATATAATAATTAGTGCTGTCAAACGATTAAAATATTTAATCGCGATTAAACGCATTAATGTCATAGTT
>CM042327.1:23041011-23088511 GCA_023566125.1 Zingel zingel
CCAGTCCCTCAGTCCAGACACAGAGCCATGGGCTGCTCACATTCATCCGATGGTCAAGCAATGGCCTGAGGCCACTGTCCATCCAGTTCACAAGTATGACCTGTCCTTCATAAACTAGCATTTTATATTCATCAGTAAAACCATTTAGAATACATATTGGATGACGTTCTAGATGAATAGCTAAGCTTTTATCAATTCCCAGCCCTATAAAATTAAAAATTAAAAATCTGTATTTTCCAGCAAGACCACAGACAGTGGTTGAGACTACCCGTCTCTATCTTGCACTTGAGACACTCCTAAAGTTTCCGGGTTGATGCATAAGTTAAAGGCGAACTGAACCTATGTCACGTACTGAACCCAACGTCCTGTACCCAAACCATCGGGGAACCTTCACTACCCTCTGATCCTCCTACACGCCACTTTACTGTGATGTTCACATCAGCCTCATGTCTGGGCGTTAAGGGGCGTTAACATGATCTGGGCGCTCTCCCTCCAGCAGTCGAGCAGGCCTGCGCACACAGTGGTCCAGTCCTCTGCCGGGGGCGTCTGGGCCCTTGTGGGCACACTGCTCTACCCTCTACTGGCTGTGTGGAGATTCCTCAGCGCCTTCCTGTTTACCAGCCCAACCCCTCCTGGAGCCGGAGCAGCACCCAGAGGCCCAGGACGCCCGTCCAGCTCCTACACCAGCTCAGCATCAGCCTCAGCCTCAGCCTCGGACAAAACAAACAGGTGCTCCATTTCACACACAAACACATGGAGTATACACTTTACCTTCACTTATCTGCAGCCTGACCGACTGTGTATAGTATATGTACAGAACTGATACACAAATGCTGGGTGAAATTCATCTAAACTTTACTAAGCTGTCAAATGTGATCTGAAATGTCACTGCCCGGTCACTGCCCGAGTCACCTGTTGTTGCTGTAGTGTGTGTGTGTGTGTGTGTGTGTGTGTGTGTGTGTGTGTGTGTGTGTGTGTGTGTGTGTGTGTGTGTGTGTGTGTGTGTGTGTGTGTGTGTGTGTGTGTGTGTGTGTGTGTGTGTGTGTGTGTGTGTGTGTGTGTGTGTGTGTGTGTGTGTGTGTGTGTGTGTTCATGAATTCCCTGTGTGTGCGTGTCCTCTCAGAGAAAGTGTCTCCAAGCACCCTGCGGAGAAGCGGCCCAAGGGCTTCAAGAAGGACGGGAAAATCTGCAGGCTGCGGAATCAGGAGGACAGCGAGGACGAAACCAACACCTGGAACGGGAACTCCACCCAGCAGATGTAGTTCTCTGTGAATTCCTCTGGCTGTCCCACTGTGATTGGTCCGGTGGTTTCTGTTGTCCCTCCTCCTGACTGTTGCTACTAATCAACAGCAGCTGTTTTTGTGTTGATGATGACATGATTGTGTCCGGTGGCCAGTCTCTCTCTCTCTCTCTCTCTCTCTCTCTCTCTCTCTCTCTGTGTGTGTGTGTGCGGCGCCGAAGTCGACAGTACACAGTCGCCCCGAAGATGACGCAATCTGAGCCTGGCTTCACATTGTGCTAATGAGCCTCTGTGTTTTGGAGACGTAACTTTGATAAGTGATGGGCCGATTGCCAGTGACTCCTGCAAATTATTAAAGTGTTATGAAGATGTTTTTGTTTAACATGTACAACAGAGTCTGTAGGTGTTCTACTAAGGTGGTGGTGGCACACACACGCACACTGGTGACTATTGTAGTTCTCCTCATCCAACAATGAAAAAATTAAAGCAGTCTTTTTTTTAAAACCTTAAATTGTGTCTTGGTTTGTTTTTGTTCTTCCACATGATGCTCCAGATGTTGAACATAGCTGGAGATTTGCTAGCTTAATGTTTCTGTTATTTTGAAAATTAATCAATCAATCATTCAATATAAAATAAATGCTCACTGGACCTAATGTTGGTGATTGAGAATGAGAAGGAGAAGCTGGCCAAAACTCGGGCAGTGATGGACACTACACCCAGAGGTGACAGAACACGTTTCAGGGCAATCACTGAAGTGCATTATGGAAGAATGTGACAAAAAAAAGATTGAAACTTATAAATGTGAATTGGAACAACAAAAGCTTCCAAAGTATGGAGGTGACAGAGTGTACCCCTGGCGGTCAGGCAGGTAATCCTAGATCTGTAGCCACGCGTAGGCTAAATAAAGGTATTTCTACCGTAAGTTGGTGCAAAAAGTCTATCAGATTGCAGGAAATGAAGTCTGTGACGCTCAACATTTCCCTGGGGGAGGATACCCAGAACCCCCCCCACTTTGATATGTCCAGTCGGATCCATATATTTATATAGTACAGTATACAGTACCCACTAAAATACATTAGACTACACCACTGGTCTGAACGGCCCACACAGAGAGCTTTGGAAAGGATGCAGCGCATCAGTCAGTCCTATCAACTAGGTAGCTTACAGACCTTTCAGGAACAGTTCCACCTCGTGGTAACACTTTACTTGAAGGTATCGACATAATCGTTCAGCATTTATACTTTGCCGCATCCCGGACAGCTACTGCTCCAGCCCTGACGAGAACGTCGGTCTCCTGAGTAGTGTAGCTTCTTCAGACCATTTTAGATTTGCGTCGGGTGCAAGAGTCATTTATCCCGCGTTTCAGATCGTTAAAATAGGGCCTTCTGTCTCTCTGTGTTTGATACTGATCAGTCAGTCTTTTCGGTTAGGTAGCTTACAGACCTTTCAGGAAAAGTTCCATCTTGTTGTTGCTCCAAGCTAATAAATCCCTGCTCTTCTCACTTTCTCCAAAGGATTTTCTGTATTGAGAAGGTAAAACTCTTGTGCGAACGGTGCTGGTTTTTGTCTTAGAACACCGCTTGAAAATGAAAACGTTAGTGTAGATGTAGCCTAAGTGAGTGTAGAGCATCTTCTGGAAAGAAGATGTGAATCAGCTTTCAAATTCAATGGGTAGCCGTATTTGGCCATTTGGGGCCAGTGCAAAATCAGGCACTTTAGCAATAGAATTGTCAAAATGTTGATTTGGTTGGAACTGGCTTTGCTCTATAACTCCAGGGTAGATATAGACAGGCTGGGCATCAATGGGAAGTGTAGTATCTGTAGTATGTGAATCAGCTTTAAAATGTAGTAACTGTAGAAATGTATTATCCGTAGTTTGTGAATCAGCTTTAACCCTTGTGTTGTCCTTCGTGTCGCGGGGACTTTCTACTAGCCTCGCGGCCTCGTCCTTCAGGTCCCCGGGACCCTGGCCTATTTTGATTCTATGCATTTTCTACCAGCCTCGCAGCCTTGTCCTTCGGATCCCCGGGACCCTCGCTTATTTTATTCCATGTCACATGCTCGCCTCGTCCTTCGGGTCCCCGGGACCCTCGCTTATGTTATTCCATGTCACACGCTCACCTCGTCCTTCGGGTCCCGGTGACCTTGGCTTCTTTTGATTCTATCCATTTTCTACCAGCCTCGTGGCGGCCTCGTCCTTCGGGTGCCGGGGATCCTCGCTTATTGTATTCCAGCGCGCCCTCTTCCTGCGGCAGCTGTACGTGCCGACGAGCTTGTCCAGGTTGTCCACGCCGCCCCTGGTGCTTTTGTAGTGCAGGATGATGTCGGGTTTGGCATGCCTGCCGGTGGCTACTCGCACATCCCCCGTGTGCAACGTGCTCAGCAGCAGCACGTTCCTGTGCCTCTTGGGCACGTAGGACACCAGGTGGGTGTGAAGGCGAACCGGGATTAGAAGATGGCGCGGCCCTTGGTGTCGAGAAATGCGGGCGGCAGCTCGGGCTTGTTTTTGCGCATCGTGCTCACCACCGTGCCTCTCACCGTGGGAACCAGGGAACCAGCTGCTCGTCCACGGTCACGTCGGGGCCCGGGTTGTAGAGGCAAGGGAGCCGCCGCACCCAGGCGTTCCACACGTCTCGTACGGCCGCCAGTTTGTCCGAGGCTCGTCTGGCGGCTCTTGTCTCGCGGTCGTCGAATCGCAGCAGTCTCAAGAACGCGTTGAACCGCTTCAGCGCCATTGTGGCACGGAAATTGGCCCTGCCGCCCTCCTCGTGCCACAGGCTCTCCACGGCCTCGTTGCGGGACCTGTACACGCCGGCGAGGATCAGCAGCCCGAGGTAGACGCCCAGGTCCGTGGCGTTTTTTAGTCGTTGCCGCATTTCCTTAGGCCCTCGAGGTTCGTGGCGGTCACCACGATCTCTTCTATTCGCCATGTGACAAACAGGTTGAACGCGGAGACTATGTCGTCGACGTGCGTGGCAGCATACTCCGTGGGTCCCGGGCTCTGTGGAGGAGTGGCGCGTCTCTGGCCTTGTTCTTGGTCCTGTTCTTGTTCTTGTTCTCGGGCAGTGCCACGGCGACGAGGTCGACAGGGATGATACGTTTCTGAGGACCATTAGATTGTGCCGTTTTTTGACGTTTGCTTCTCCTCGTCCCCCTCGTCCTCGTGCTCCTTGTGCTCTTCTTCTCCACCCTCTTCTTCTTCTCCACACTCTTCTTCTTCTTGTTCGACTTTCTCGTCGCCTTCCACATCGTCTTCCACGATCTTCTTGCGATCGAAAACACAGCAAAGGGTCTCGGGGACCCGGAAGACGAGATGAGGGTAGTGGGAACCACGTTTGACTGCAGCACGGGTCTTTGGGACCCTGAAGGCCTAGGCGACTGTAGTGGGAAACGCGTTCGACTGCAACACGGGGTCTCTGGGACCCCGAAGGCCTAGGCGAGGGTAGTGGGAAATGCGTTTGACTGCAGCACGGGTCTCTGGGACCCCGGAGGACAACACAAGGGTTAAGCAGGGTGCTGGAACAGTTGCTATGGTCCATGTGTACACTCAGCACAGTGAGCACACAGCTGCTAGCTGGCTAACATGTGGAGCATTCAGGAGCTAAAGAGCCATGCCTGTTCCTCAATAAAAAGCACACCGAGGCTAAAAGGAGAGTGGGTACTGGATTTATTGTTGTCTGTTGGACACAAACATGGATTGCTGCAGCTCTGGGTCCTGCTCAGTCTAAATGACTTTCAAATGAGGACAATGTGAAAATATTTAATTTAATGATTTGTGTTCATTCATTTAACCTGTAGTTGAATTTGAGTTTTACAGACACACATCTGAAGAAATCCTTCAGAAATCCCTCCAAGAGTGTGCCCCATGCACAGAGAAACTGTTTTCAATGATGAGTATCAATGTTCCTGTACAATGCATCCAGTGTATGTGTGCTATACATCAATACATTCTGCACTCCTCTTCTGCTGTCTATATTGTTAGCTTTACTACAATATACCATGAGTAAATATTACAAGCAATGAGCAAAGAAATACAGTAAAGAAATACAATGAAAATGCCACTGTGGAGACAGCCAATGACAGTTAGTCATCATTAAAGGTGACCCATTATATAGCATGTTCAGGTTCATATTTGTATTTTGTGATTCTACTAGAACATTATTACATGCTTTAATGTTCAAAAAATACTTTATTCTTCTCATCCTGCCCATGACTGCTGCTCCTGTAGGAGCGCCTGTCTCTTTAAGAAGCCCAGTCGGCTCTGATTGGTCAGCCCATGTCCGCGAGTCTCTGATTCTTTGCTGTGTTGTTGCACTCCGGAACCTGAGACTGACTGCAACGGAGTATATAGCAGGACTTTGTACCGTGAAAAATCACTAATAAAGGCTTCTAAACCAAATGCTACACAACCGGACATGTCCCAGCAGTAAAGGGACCGGAATTGGGGAGAATTTAACAACACTGGCAGCCAAGATGACATTGTTTACTGTTGTTAGCATGTAGCTACATGCGACAATGTTTACACTGCGGTAGCTTTAAAAAAAAAAAACACTCCAGTCCTGCCTACTTGGAGCAGATGACCAATCATATAAGGCCGGCTTAGAGTGTAAGACTTAGCCGAGAGTAGAAAAAACTGTTGAAACTGGGGCGTTCAAAATAGTTGGAAACCTGAACATTTTAGCTCACAGGGATTTGTCTAAAATGCGTTTACCTCATTATTTGAATTGAAATTTGAAAAGCCACGTTTAATGGACAATTCTGGTGCAAAATGAACCTAGGGTTAATAACGTGTACCGAGTCGACCGATCTCTGGGACATATTTTCATGCTAATCAAAAATGTCTCTAGCTTTTAACTAGCTACTGCCAAACCGGTGGTTAGCTGCTAACGCTAGCTTTCGGGGCAGAGGGTAAATCACTATTTTCTACCACTAACAAGGCTCAAAATATCACCACACTTCAACGGTAGCATAATGAGGGTCCCTACATGTAAACCGAAGCATTGACAACTTTGTAAGTGTACAGACAGTTTATTAAAAAGATAGATAATAAAGACAGTAGCATTCGTGTTTACATTCGGCCGCCATCTTGGAAAACAGTCATGACCAGTTGAACCATGAACGCCGTGCAACCAGTAACCAGTAACAAAGCGCAAACACTGCGTTGTGATTTGACTGCTCATGACTGTTTTCTAAGATGGCGGCCGAATGTAAACACGAACGCTACTATCTTTATAATCAAGGGTGAGCAGACGTCCCCGGTTTCCAGGGACAGTCCCCGTTTCGGTGACAGGTCCCCGGCTGGAGCTGTCCCCGGAAATGTCCCCAGTTTTCACTGTGACTGACAGACCCGAAATTGGAATGAAATAGTCGTGCACCATACAAGCACAGGCTCAAGACATCCAGAGCAAGCCTCAGAGCTCAGAGATGTTCTAGAATGCCCATTTTACGATGCTAAAATTACTGTTGTAGTCTGCTGGGTTTAGCAAACGCAATTTTAAAAAAAGGATCTTACTCTTTAACAGAAAGGTTGACCTCCTTAGAAATCCTGTCCATAGCATGCCCATGGACCCCCCCTAGGGGGGCTTGTGCCCCAGTGCAGCTCTAGGTCTAGTGACGCTCCTGGGGCATTGTCCCTGTTTTAAGTTTTACAAAGATGAAAACATTACCTTTTTGGGGGTATTTATGCTTCTAAACTGAAAATGTCCCCGGATTTTGTATCAGAAATCTGGTCACCTTATTATAATCTATCTTTTTAATAAACTGTATATATATATATATATATATATATATATATATATATATATATATATATATATATATATATATATATATATATATATATATATAAAAAATGCTTCGGTTTACATGTAGGGACCCTCATTATGCTACCGTTGAAGTGTGGTGCTATTTTGAGCCTTGTTAGTGGTAGAAAATAGTGATTTACCCTCTTCCCCAAAAACTAGCCTTAGCAGCTAACCACCGGTTTTGCGGTAGCTTGTAAAAAGCTAGAGACACATTCGATTAGCATGAAAACATATGTTATTAACCCCTAGGTTCATTTTACGCCCGGACATAATATGTCCACTTTAAGAAAGTAAGCAAGTCCACATTAAAGCCGATGAATAATGTGTGAATGTGGACAAACAGCATGAATAACTGTGGACTTGGGGCCTCATTCTCCACTGAAGAGGGGGTTTTCCACAGTGGTGGTGGCTTTGAAGAACAGCGGGTTGTCGGCCTGGAAACAGAAAGCCCAGTGATTAGTTTGTCTATGATGTTTTAATCTAGTTTAGTTTCAGATTACACACCGTCTGGAACAAGCTCATTACTAAAGCACACAGAGAGTCTTCCTGATGCTGTGAGACACAGTCCCAGCTCATCTCCACAGTGTAGAAGCAGTTCCATGAAGGCCTGGCCGCTATGCCAGAGTGTATGGTATGTACTGTGTGTGTGTGTGTGTGTGTGTGTGTGTGTGTGTGTGTGTGTGTGTGTGTGTGTGTGTGTGTGTGTGTGTGTGTGTGTGTGTGTGTGTGTGTGTGTGTATATATATAATATGGGGGTGGTTGAAATTAAAAACAACTTGGCCACATTAGCTGACTGGACATGAAAAGGTCTCTCTCCAGTAAAAGCAGGACATGTAGTGTTAGGGCTGGAACTGTGAGGCCTCTATCTACCTACCTGTCTACCTGCCTGCCTGCCTGTCTGTCTGTCTGTCTGTCTGTCTGTCTGTATATCTATCTATCTATCTATCTATCTATCTATCTATCTATCTATCTATCTATCTATCTATCTATCTATCTATCACTCTGTGTTCTGTTACAGATAGGATCCTTTTACATATAATACATTGAAATTGTATGACAATGCCCAAGTTCCTAAAATGTTGAGTGTGATTATTTCTAGGTTTAGTTTTTTAGCAGTGATAATAAAAAGATGACATTTAAATGGCTGGTCTCACCTTTGCCCACTTGGCTTTCTTCTTTTCATTCTCGAACTTCCTGAACTCCTTCAGGTCCTTCATGTAGAGCAGCAGCTTGATGAGCATGAGCAGCAGGATGCCGATCAGAGCCACTGAGGCAATGGAGCCTCCGATGATGGCTAAGACGCTGGGGGGCTCCGGACACTCTGCAGCAACACACACAAACCACACAGAGATCACACACATACACAATGCTCATTAGAACAGGTGTCTGATCCGCCGGCTGCAGAAGCAGTGTGAACTGTGAACCTGTAGAGTGGATCAGCAGCGTACCTCTCTTTTTCAGGATCTCAGCCCTGTAGTTATCCTCTCCCACCAACTGCTCCAGATTGAATTTGATCCAGCAGCCCTCCGTGTCCTTCTGATGGCACTTCTTTTTTTCAATGGAAAACTGATCCACCATGTCATGATAAATGCTACCGCTGCACGCCACACTGCAGTTTTTTTTTAATGGACCTGAGTCAAAGCCGAGGCATTCAATGCAGTTCCTGCAAACCAAAAAATAGGAAGTATTTGGTTTTAATTTGATGAATAACTATGAAATGTTATTATCTCAGGACAAACTCCTCGTCATGTATAACACAACAATGACAAATCTATTTGTTTCAAGGTGAGAAACTAAACATTTTAAATAAGGAAAAAGATGACAAAGAATGCATGTTTACAATCAAAAAGCCCGAGACACAAAGGGGAAAAATGAATCAGACGTTGAACAATCATTTGCAAAAGTAAGAGTAGAGTAAAGTTTGGACTGCTTACAGTTTGGTCAGGCAGGGGTCGGTGCAGCCGATGCAGTTCTGGCAGCGGGGTTGCTGGTACCCCGCCTTACACTCGCAGCGGTTACACTTGCAGTCACCTCTGCCGAAGCACACAGAGTTGTTGAAGGTGCGGCAGGCCTCCTCTGACTTCTTACACTGGCAGGCCGAGCCCTCGTAGCCTTCGAAGCACTCACATTTCCCACAGTTGCACTTCCCATTTCCTACAGATTGGGAGCAATGGACAAGAATGAATAAGTATCTGTAAGGTGCACCTCAGGGTCAGCACCAGAGTGGCACAAAGGGGAACTACGAAAAGAATTACTAATGCTATTTGTTTCGTATTTCGGGTAAAAAAGCTAGGGATGGAACTTGTTTCAGATATTGATTGTCGTTTTCATTATAGATAACAGTTGACAGTGACCTCCTCTCCACCACAGCTTCAAATGTCTCCCGTTTGCAGCAAATAACGGAGCCAGCCTTCCTGCTAGGGAGTGAGGCACACTGAGCTCCTCTCTCTTTCCATCTGTGTGCATTTATGTCCCAGTACTAGCTCTGGGAGTTTATTCCCTGGAGTCTTTATGTTTTTTCTCGCCTCACAGTTTTCCTTGGATTGGGGGGGCACCTAAATTATGGTTACAGCTGCTTCCGCGGTCCTGCTCAACACCCAGCTACGCCCTGCAGTGCTACAACTATTATTTCCAGTCATAGTTCTTTTATCTTTATTGTTACTATAATTGCCACTGTTCATCATACCAACTGCTATAATTATTATGAATCATATTTCTCCTTTATATCTGTATCAGTGTCCCTGTGTCCCAACCAGCAGATGGCCCACAAAGAGTCAGGGTCTGTCTGAGGTTTCTTTCTGTGTAAAGGAAGTTTTTCCTCGTCACTGTCGCACTAAATGCTTGCTCTTGGGGGGAACTGTTAGGTCTTTGTAAATTATAGAGTGTGGTCTAGACCTACTCTGTAAAGTGTTCTGAGATAAGTCTTTGACAATATAAATAAAATTGAATTGAATTGAATTGTCAGTCCGGTGTGCCGATTGGGTAACAGGCAGGATCTATAGTCATGGGGGCTGGACATTAAAACTTGGTAAAACATTTTCATTGGACATCAAATTTGGAAAATGCCCGAGTGCAGGATGAGTCACCAACATTTTTATTTTCTTTAAAATATTGGGCATAGAACAATAGATAAATTAACATTTATCATAGTGCGCTGCATTAGGACTCACAGTGTCAAATGTGTACACCTTAACCGGGGCTAAGATCGGTTTAAGTGCCCCTGTTTGACCTTAATGGAAAACGTGAGTTTTTAAAATGCAGATAATGTAAAAATTAGTCAAACTCTACCTCCACACAGTTGATTGTCGAACTTCTCACAGTGTTCATCATCACACTCGCAGAACTCTCCATGGTAACTGCTTCCAGTCTCGGTGGTGTGGCACTCGCACCTGCCACACACACACTCGCCCTGACCCTCACACTCGGTGCCATTCTGCCTCTGGCAGGACGCTCGCAGGCTGCTCACGTCCTTATCGCCAATGGAGCACTCGCAGAACTGACCAATGAAGCCTTCCCTGCAGCTGCATAAGACATGTTACAGAGAGCGAGAAACAACTTGAACAAAAACACATCTTTTCCACCAGCATTTCAACCTCTATGATGCATTTTATTACAAAAAGTTTATTTGATCAGTTTTGTGAGCGGAATCCCATTTTCTTATCAATCACATAAATATATGTCTTAATTTTCCATTCTTCTAGTAATCCACACAGCATCCCAAGTCACAAACAGAACAGCAACACCTAAATGTCACACTATAGAAGCATGGAACTTTGTAATACTGTTTACATACTACTTACCGTGTTTAATTAACCTTTAATCTGTTTGTATATTGTTACCTTGCGAAGCAACTATCCATTGCTAATGCTAACGTTAAATACAGTCATCGTGTAGGAGGTGTGACGCTTACCTGCAAATACCACAGCTGACTCTTCCCTTGTTATTGCAGTGTGGGTGGCTGGTGGAGTCTGGGTCTTTACAGCTACACTCACAATTTGTAGATAAGGTCACTGTCATTGTGTCTTTGATGCCCAGTGGTCTAATAGTGAAAGACTTGTCCTTTATACATGAGTCAGCTGTCACTGTGACGTCAAATGAAATCTGAAAAAAGGCAGTTAGGGATGACGAGTCCGAGGTTAATACATTTATTACAACATTTAAAACAGATTCTAAAAACACTGGTTCAGGGTTCACATTCTTGATCCTTTCTCGTATTGATATTCAGCGCATTGGTCCCCTTCTTCCTAAATCTGACCTTCTACAATCAGCTGGATCCTCATATCCAGCCTTGTGGCATTATCTTTTCCCCAGAGCCTGAACAATGAATGTTATACCCCAATAGTTTCAGCACACACTCTGGTCCCCCCCAACACCATGCTGGCCTGCACAGGCATTGCCCTTGACCATCATGCAACATCCAAGAGGCGAGACTTTACAGCCCAACTAAGTCCAGAGACCTCAGCATCTCAACCTCTGATGCCTTGCCTCTTTTTGACTTCCTCAGACCTCTACCCATTGTTGAACCTCAGATTCGATAGAACCAATGAAGATTCCTTTCTGGTTGTGGAGCAGTGGATCAGCTCTTTGTAGTTGCCAAGATACTGGGGAGGGGAGTGCAGGAGTGTAGGTGTCATTACTACAGCCAATTTAGTTCTTGCATAGCTGGAGTAAGAGCTGTGCCGGCTTTCTTGGCAGGAAGTCAAGCTTATTCTCAGTTTGTGTTGGGCTCTGCCACCTTCAAAATGAGTAACTACCACTCAAGGGAAAGAGTTCAGGTATCTTAGGGTCTTGTTTACGAGACAGGGTAAGTCATTTTCTCTGCGGTGTATGTAATAAAAGTCGTAAAAACATTGCCTAAAAATAACCTGATTTAGGAACTCAGACATTTGAAGAGAGCTTGGTGGAGCTAATGTGAGCGTGTCACACGGAGAGGAGAACATGGTGAAGGGATTGACCTGGGGATGGCTTGGGTTTTCGGCAGAAGAACTGGAGGAGGGTAGCTTAGAAATCTAGATGCACCCTAGCGGCAGCAAATTTAATTTGCAGCCAGGGGGGTCTAGGCAGTCTCCGTTGGCTTGCGAGCTGGAAAAACCAAACTCTGGTCAGGCCAATCACATCGTGTATAGTGTCGGTGGGCAGGCTCGGTGGGCAGTTAAGCTTTTCTTTGACAAAAGAACAAAGAACGGCACTGAAATCATTCTTACAAAAAGAAGATGTGTTCGGATACGGCAAAAGTTGAATCTATCAACTAGCTTCGCTACCTTCTTTGTTGCTCTGCCTGGTTGTAGCGCTATCCTATTGCGTGCAGAGAGAATTTGAAAGACAACCGTTTATCCCGCCCGTCGAACTGACCGTCAATGGTGAGTTCCCAGACCCAACATCTGGATGTGGGTCTGGCTTGTCAGGCTAGGAGGAGGGGGCTAGTGAGAAGAATGTCGGGGCTACCTTGCTTAGCCTGGTGCTATAAGGGTCTGGGCGGATAGATGACTTGTTAATGGGACATGAGGAGCATTATACAATTATAGCAGTATACAATACTAAAACTAGAAACTGATATAACAAGAACTACATGCATTAGTTAAACGAACATCACCATGAAAACTAAAATAAACTCCCGAAAGAACTGACCTCCTTTCCCACTTGTACATCGTCACAAACACCTTTGCTGTCCCCTTCTCGTATTGGATGGTCACATTTAGGGGTGTAGACCACTCTCACGTTGTCAGGCAGGTTGTCATGGGTTATAGTTACTTTGGAGGACAACCTCTGTTATGGAACACATGTTTGAAATGGTTGTGAGATATAGACAAAAACTGCAAAGGAGAAAGTAGCTCAATTTGATGAATTGACAACTTACATTGTAGGCGCTCCTAATCAATTCAACCACATTTTTAGAGTCTGATGACAGAACTCCCACCTCGGATTTGGGAATCATTTGTGAGAGTTGCTGGGACAAAACACAAGGACAAAGATAAAATCCGTCAGAGTAAACAGAGCCTATAATGTGTGCTTTATAAATAAATAAAATTAGGTATGGAAAAGAAAGGTAAATTATATTTACCTTGAACACCAGTTCCACATTTTTTGTCACTGCAAATATCGGTTGAATATGGTTTTTTTCCAACTGCACAGCTAGTTGTCCGACAGAAGGGTAGTCCTGCACACAACACTCAGAGGAATCAGTGAAGTTCTGTGAGTCTGATGTCCATTTTACACCTCTTTAACAACATGTATATAAACTCACAATCAGTGGGGCTTTTAAAGGTGCTCTAAGCGATGTGGGTTGACAGCACATTTTGTTGACGTTCAAAGTATTTTCAAACAAAACGAGGCTAGCTCGCCCCCTCCCGTCCCCTCCCCCTCCCTTCCGTGCTTCCGTGCACTAAATGGCACTGCAACCTTTATGTGCTCCTATACATACCATGTCACTGCTCTTGGTGTAAATGTTGTTCTCCATATGGCACTGTTCATCATTGGGCTCCAGTATGCCAGCTAACTTTCCATCCCCAGCCATGTGGAATCCAGCGTCAGTTGTGAGCACAATCAACCGGGTGCTGCTGTTCCTCCAACCTATTTTGTCCTAAACAACAATATGTGTTAGGGACCACTTAAGCAAGGGAACCTTAAAGGCAATGGCCCTCACTTATGAAACATGCGTATGACCTAAAACAGGCGTAGAATGGGCGTACGCCGATTCCTACGCAAAGCGTAGGTCTGAACTTGTGTACGCAAGTTTTCGAGTTAGTGTGGACTTGCGGTGCAGCATATAATCAGTTTAACAGGAGAAGGAGAAGTCATTAGTTGATCACTTATCAGCAATGGCAGATCTAGTTCTTATAGTGGACCTCTATGCGCCATAACAGTGCACACGTACGCGCACGGGCCACGGTGGAGTGCTCCATCGGATTGATTAAGGGCAGACGGCTCTGTCTTGCATTAGCGATATCACCCATACACGGCAGAAAAAGTCTGCAACATAGTTTTAGCCTGTGGGGTTCTGCACAACATCACGTAGGAAAACAGGGTGCTATAAATGTAGAGATGGAGCCAGATGACCTGATGCCCAGAGAGCAGTGTCCAGCACAGCCCCAAGTGGGGCTATACGAAGGAGACAGGATATTATTCCTCACTTTTAAAAGGTATAGTATTATGTTTGGCAATGATATTCAATACAGGAAACATGACGATGCACAAAATTTGACCGAGTTATTTTGGCTTGTTTTTCCAGCCCCTCTGCTGTCAGGAGACAGGGTCGGAGTGGTGGTCCAGCACGGGGGGGGCGGGGGGGGGGGGGGGGGGGGGGGGGGCGGAGGACACGCGCTCTCCCTCACAGCTGTTGCCTGGTTCTGACTCATGAAAAAAACAAGATTAAAATAAAAGACACCACATAAACTCTGCTACTATGTGTTTATTTAAATATAGGTACACCATGTAGGCCTAAGAGATTGCAATATAAGCCTGTATATTACTATTAGGATTATAGCATACATATGTCAAGGAAATATACATTAAATAAACTTAAGCTGGAGTCCGATTTACCACGGCAACACTGTTGACTGCATCAGTGATCTCTTTCCATTCCGCATTATTTCTACAGCCTTTAGTACCAGTTTTCAAGCTGCCAGATAGTACACGTTAGTGCAAATCAACCTGAGATATCAGGGTTTCAATCTCCACCTCTGAAAAGTGACGCTTCTCAGCCGGATTACGTCTCGCCATGTCGTAAATTGTAGGGGCGAGGCCTCAAAACCCAGAATATATTGGGGCGTGATATTTATATTACGATCGTTTCCAGCCGCTGCATTTATCAATGTAAGACCATCCTTACGCTCTGATTGGTGTTGGTTTCTGCGCTCATATCTGCGCTGGTTTCTACGTTAATAAATGAGGGCCATTGACGTTTCAATCATCCTACCATCTAACCTTAAATTTAACCAAGCTTTGAGTTGCGCAAACATACCCATTCACATGCTTTAGCTGCTCAGAACAGATATTGTTCGAAGTTTTTTTTTTTTTATTATTTTTGGGCTTTTCCGCCTTTATTTGACAGGACAGCTAGGTGAGAAAGGAGAGAGAGGGGGGGAAGACATGCAGGAAATCCTCACAGGTCGGATTTGAACCCCGGACCTCTGCTTCGAGGCATACACCTCTCAGTATATGTGCACCTGGTCTACCCACTGAGCCAACCCGGCCAGGAGTATGATTTATTTTTATAATAAACCCATGCTTGCTTTGCTTGTGTTTCTCCCAGTATAGTTTGGATGTTTTTGTTTGAGTCCTTACCCCGCACACGGCCGCCTGCATCATGGCGTCCAGACTCCCTTCTGGAGTGTCCAAGTTCCCAGAAATGAACTGCTCTCTCACTTTGTTTTTGAACTCCTCTTTCCTTGACGTCAAACTAAGCACATGTCTGTAGCCGAAGGCCGCCTGGCACTGCTGGTAATCCTCATCACACGGCTTCAGCAGTTTCTCCTTGTTGGTGTTGGTGTAAGGAAGTACTGTCTTGTCAACAAAGGCACCAAACCCTGCAGTTCGACAAACAACATTCATTCCTTACTCTTCTCTTCTCCTTGTTAGGTATCAATTCTTTAAAGGGTCATCAAACATTTCAGATATATCACGCTATAAAACAATCAGATTTCTTGATTTGAGCTACCCGTTTTATTATTTATCGTTTACAATATTTTCAAGGGAATAATGCCTCCGTCAGCATTTTGTTTTGTGCTAAACTGTTTGTAAAATGAGCGGTGACGTTAAATCACTTGTTTTTACGCAATGTTATTCTAAGGTACTGTCTATTTGCCAGATTTTCCCATAGCTAGCAAATAAGCCCACCGACGTCAACGTGATTGTTCATATTTTGGCACAATGTTTATTAATGGCAGTAGTAGTGGTCACAGTCAGTGAAAATGTGATCTGTAAAACACATTGCAAAATGTGTTATGTATCTGGAATTGTTCATTAGCTATGTATGATATGTGTGTGAGGCTGAATGGACTCAACAGTAGTACAAATATTTTTCTGATCCAAAGACTCTTTCTGTGAGAGAAAGGACACTGGCTATATCCTGGGATGTATTTGTAAGACATATGATGCTTTTGAGAAACCATTGCACATAAAGCAAACTGTTGCTAAAAAGGAACTACACACTGTATTCACTTAGGTAACGGTACTGTTGACAACTTTTTCCAGCTGTTTCAGGATAATTTGTTTCTATGGGACCTATAACAGCTCATCTCTGCACCCCCACTCATATCTAACCCTGGGATCTCTTTCTAAGATCAGTTTGGATCGTCAGTGGGATCCCATCACTCAATTACTCTTCCCCATTTCACAAACACACTGTGCATTTGAGCAGATATCCAACCCGTACAAGAGGACCCGCCTTATTCTGGGGTAGAGTTTAGATTCTCTGCCCGAGCCCGAGCCCGACCCGAGCCCGACCCGAGCCCGACCCGAGCCCGACCCGAGCCCGACCCGACCTCGGGCCGTTATTTTCCGCCACTATTCTCGGGCCGGGCCCTTGATCCATTGAACCATTACCTTATTAGCCTAATTGGTGGGGAGAAAGCTATGCCACAATCAGAAATATTATATATATATATATATATATATATATATATATATATATATATATATATATATATATATATATATATATATATATATATATATATATATATAAAGAAACAAAAACAAATGTGTACAAAAGTTAGGCTGCAGTTACAAAATGCAGCACGTGTCATGCGCGGAGTCTCCTCCTCTCGCACGCATCACACTGGGCCTGCTGTATTATGGAGTTAGAATCATGCCAAAACCTCACACGCACACAAAACGTGTTTTACTCACACCCAACGCTTCACAAACAAACTCAGCGTGGTTTGCAAATACAAAACATCATTCACAAACTAATGCATTTTGTTCTGCAAATAAGAAACCTACCTATCAAACAAATACAGAATGTTTTACACATACAAAGAAACGTATTTTTTCAATGACAAAAAATATCCTCCAAGTACAAACTAAAATCTTTCAAGTACAAAACAAAATCCTTCAAGTAAAAAAAAATCCTTCAAGTACAAAAAAAAATCCTTCAAGTACAAAAAAAAATCCTTCAAGTACAAAAAAAAAAATCCTTCAAGTACAAAACAAAATTCTACAAGTACGAAACACTGTCACGTGACTTTTGGCACTAATTTTCCGCCTTGCTGATCCACACACAAATGCCAGTAAACTTTCTAACGAATGTCCTGTAATTCGCACTCCACACAAGCAGGTGGCGCTGTTAAGTCAATTTAAGCCTGCCAGGACCATAGATATATACACGCGGATTTTTTTAAACGTTATTACGGTGCATAACTTACTGGAACAAAGCTGAGCAAGGTGTTGTTGCTGGTGACAAAACCTCTGATTATATATGTACATTGAAGCGATACTGGCGTTAAAGACTCACTGATCATTGTCTGATTCTCTGATATGAATGCCCACATTGCATTGTGGGAAATCGGCTTTGCATGCGCCCAGCTCTGATCATATCGTGTTCTATCTTACAGCATACTATAATATTTCACCGGTAATAAGACCAAAATAATATTAAAATAAAGAAATGCATACTATGATAATATCTACATATATGTAGCATTATAGTTTAAAAATATCAATAAACAACAAAGCAATCCAGCTTCCCTGGCCGAAATAGACCGAAATAATAACATTAAAAGAAATTAAACCATGATAAGATCTGGTGAATAAATGTTGATTAAAACAGCGGTTATTGGGCTAAAAATACCAGTAATAGCAAAGCTGTATACAGCTTCTCTATACAGAAAGAAACGTGCTGTGATCAGGGAATATGTGCGTAGACCACGGAGGATGCCTGTCATTGACCTACAGGCATCACATCCGTGTTAAGGGGCCGTGTTCATTTCATGGAATTCTGTGAGACCGGCAGCCTGTACTACAGAAGCAAGATCAACATGCCTGGATTTATTTCAGTTACTCGGCTTCACCTACCCTAACAACCGCTGTCCTGCATAACCTGTGTCCCGACGCTGGTTACCAACTAGTTCAGTCAACCCAGGGTTTCCCAATCCAGCGGGGCACGTTCACATAAAAGAGGCGGTGTTTGCACAGCACGACCAATCGCAAACATCTACCAGAGCCGCATATTTTACATAAGAAGAGCAAACTATAATTCTACATAAATATGAAGAACACAGATACGCTGCTTCCTAAAACAGGAAGGAAAGCTGGTAAACAAAATAGCGGACGCTGTAGATGCGTAAATCACAACGCTTATTAATATCACTTCATCAGTCAGGCACTAGATCTGACCATAATTACACTTGTGCTTTCCATAAACTGTCGTTGCTTTAGCCTATTATTTCAGTTGCAACCCTGGCAGTGGAAGCGATCAGAGAGCAAATAAAATATATAAAAACATAATTCAAACCAATGTGCGCATTTGGCGACAGACGGCTCAAGAAGCCGAGAAATAGCCGATATGTAATTCCCTCCCATTAAAATATATATATATATATTTCATGATCTGTTTAGGTTTAGTTTAGGTTAGAGGTTTTTTTTACGTTTCTTCATTCGGATCCATTTGCGATCTATTCCATTCTGAATAAACAAACAGCGCAGTTTACGTGCTTCGTCCTTGTTGCATAACCGGTATTTATTAAGATAATTCTAAACAGATTTCTGTAGTTCAAACAACTCGGAATTATAGTTGAGAACGTCAGTTATAACGGCCCACGTATTAAAAAATTGTTGGGTTTAAATCGGGCTCGGGCTCATAGTTACAGTTAATATCTCGGGCCGGGCCGGGCGCGGACCAAGGTTATTATAGTTTTGCATTTTTCATTAGTTTTTATTTTTATTTCGTTTTGACTTTTTGTTTTCAAATTCAGTTTAGTTTTAATTAGTTTTTAAAGCAGGTTTGCTAGTTTAGTTTAGTTTTTATTTTTTGAAAATGCTTAGTTTTTATTAGTTTTAGTCTTAGTTTTAGTTTTTTTTGTAATATGGGTTATTTGTCGGGGGATTCAAAAATATCAGAAAAAGTATTGTTTAATAATAACTCAACAAAAAACAAAATACAATTTTAGAAATATGTATTCACAATGTATTCAACAATGACACCAGTAAATAAAATGTAGCCAACATATGGTCATACATATGTAAACAGTCTACACAAGACGCAGTATGTGCAAAAGTAAGTGACCTGTTCCAGGAAAAAACCTGAATAGCCAACAGACTAAAGAAGACATACATGAACAGGTGTTTTCAACTTTGGTTCGAGTAAAGTGGCGAACTTTTTGAAGTCAATCGCCTCACACAGTTGTGTAGACATCCCAGTATCAATCCACATATTAACACACGCTTCCTCCCGCTTTTGGTATTCCTGCATATGTACTAACCAGCAGCTATCGGGTCGCCGGTGAAAGCTTGCCTGTAATGTTCTCTGTCCTGCGGTTCTCTCCGTCATGCTGCCTGGCCCTGTATCCATTACATCCATAACGTTACCGGGGTTAGCTTTTGTTTCGGGGAAAGGGGCATTGCGTTCTCCTTAAGGTAAGCTAGGTTAGCCTCCTAGCTTGTGTGCGCTTCTAATTCGTGGGATTTTTCCCTGTAATAAATTGACCACATATTTTACCACCTTCCACTGCAAGGCACTTTATCTAATATAACACAGTCATAATCAAATAGGACCTACGCTTTCTTCCGACCTTCGGTACCGCTATGATGCCAGGCGAGAAGCACGGAGCCACGAACATGTTGTGTTCAATTTGACGTGGAATGTCGGAATTTCTGGGTTCCCAGACAGAAACTATACATGTCTACGGGAAATGTCATGGTCGGAGAGATATAACGTTATTTACTCTATGAAAGATCGACAAAGACGAAAACTAAGGAAATTTACTCTATAATTTTATTTTATTTTAGTTAGTTTTGCAAACAGACGTTACAGTTTTAGTTTAGTTATCGTTTAGTTATAGTTATTTCGTTTTTATTTTTAACGACAATGTTTTTTCCCACCTAGTTTTCGTTATTTCGTTCGTTTTCGTTAACGATTCTAACCTTGGTTCAGACGCAACGTGCACGGGCTCGTGTAGGGTCGGGCTTGATTTTTTGGGCTAAGCTCTATTCTGGGACTGAGCCAAATGTTTTGTTTGCCAGTCACAATAACACTCCATATTTAGTAATGTATTACAATGTAAATATAATAACATAACTAATATCTCTTGTTACCGAGTAAAACTACTACAATACCCCCCCACAATTACTAAATCCATCCTATAATTTAAAATACTTGCAATGTCAAGTCCCGCTGATCTTCTTTCCTTGTACCTATTAACAGTGTGTGTCCCAATATGTATTTATTGATATGTGATACACAAGATAAATACTCTGTAAATTGTGGCTGTATTCAAAAGAGTAACCAAATACAAAATATCAGTATTTCAGATGATTCAGGTTATATTCTTACCTATTTGAGCATCTTTAGTGATTTCATTTAGAGCTGCAAAAAGATCTTGTCCAAGGTTTTTGACAAATTCCAAGTCATCTTTCATGGAGTAAGACAGGTCCATCAGGTAGTAGAGATCAACTGGATAACCCTCGACTCTTTTAAAAGAAAGTGTGAATGTGGTGGGAAGCCCTGGGAACACAGAAGAGAAACAAACTAATGAAAAAGAAGGAAAACAAGGAATACTATCATGCTCATGTATGCATAATTGAAGGTCAATGACAGTAAGTGTATACAACTGTATACTGTATACTCAAATTAAATTTGATGAGAGATTGAACAATGGGAAAACATTTAGAAGAAGAAGAACAAAAACACTTTTTTGTTAGTGTTCTTAAAGGTCCCATGACATGAAAATGTCACTTTATGAGGTTTTTTAACATTAATATGAGTTCCCCCAGCCTGCCTATGGTCCCCCAGTGGCTAGAAATGGTGATGGGTGTAAACCGAGCCCTGGGTATCCTGCTCTGCCTTTGAGAAAATGAAAGCTCAGATGGGCCGATCTGGAATCTTCCCTTTATGACGTCATAAGGGGAAAGGTTACCTCCCCTTTCTCTGCTTTGCAAGTAAAGTGGTTGGTCAAGGCCACACTCCCACCCTCCACCTTGCCCCCCCATTTCTCCTCCGCCATAGCTACAGACACGGAAATGGCACATACATAGGAAAGCTCATTGTGGGACTGGCTCTAGTGGCTGTAATTCTGAACCAAGGCTGAATTTCAGGAAAGAGACTTCAGATACAGTATTAGGGGACCACTAAGGTCTATATAAAAGAGACTTCAGATACAGTATTAGGGGACCACTAAGGTCTATATAAAAGATACTTCAGATACAGTATTAGGGGACCACTAAGGCCTATATAAAAGAGACTTCAGATACAGTATTAGGGGACCACTAAGGCCTATATAAAAGATACTTCAGATACAGTATTAGGGGACCACTAAGGTCTATATAAAAGAGACTTCAGATACAGTATTAGGGGACCACTAAGGCCTATATAAAAGAGACTTCAGATACAGTATTAGGGGACCACTAAGGCCTATATAAAAGATACTTCAGATACAGTATTAGGGGACCACTAAGGTCTATATAAAAGAGACTTCAGATACAGTATTAGGGGACCACTAAGGTCTATATAAAAGAGACTTCAGATACAGTATTAGGGGACCACTAAGGCCTATATAAAAGAGACTTCAGATACATTATTGGGGACCACTAAGGTCTTTATAAAAGAGACTTCAGATACAGTATTAGGGGACCACTAAGGTCTATATAAAAGTGACTTCAGATACAGTATTAGGGGACCACTAAGATCTATATAAAAGAGACTTCAGATACAGTATTAGGGGACCACTAAGATCTATATAAAAGAGACTTCAGATACAGTATTAGGGGACCACTAAGGTCTTTATAAAAGAGACTTCAGATACAGTATTAGGGGACCACTAAGGTCTATATAAAAGCATCAAAGAGCATCATGTCGTGGGACCTTTAAAGTTAGCCCAGCCCAGTCGTGATCCTAACACATCCAGACAGTTGTCCTGGAACACTCAGGTGACGGCTCTGGCTTGACTCTTCTCTGGAAACCAAACACTGCCTTCGTCCAGATGTCCAAGGCGAGCGTGAAGTGATTGCACTCACCGGGTCGCAGTTTCAGACTGATCTGCTGTGGACTCAGCTGGACAGGCTCCTGTTGGTTAAAGGACGACGACAGAGGATCGTTCCTGACAACTCTTTGATTGTTCACTGGGGAGATGATTTCTTCCCTCTTGCAGCCTCTCTTTGTCAACTTTGCTTGGGTGTCACAGCGTACAGTTTCCTGCTCACCCGGTTTGGTGAAATTCTGGACAAAGGGAATGCAGAAACACATATAGACACTGTTTGATGTCCTGACACATTTGGCAGCATCTGCCTGAAGGACCTGTTTCTTTTTCTCACGCAGCTTCTCTGCACCTCCTTTACGTTTCTTCTCCATGATCTCTATCACTATTCTAGCCTGGCAGATGCACACTGACATGCAAATCAGGCCAATTACAAAAGCTGGTGAGTCTGACATCATGCTGCCTGAGCTCATTACTATTCATGAGCTCGCCCAATTGCGCTGGGTAAAGGATGCTGATAGCCAGGCTCTCATTGGCTAGCTGTTAGCCAGTCAGAGTCAAGCAGCTTAGCTCGTTGACTATTAATGAGAACTGGCACAAATCGAGCTGAGTCTTCCTGCAGGCTTTCTGTACCACGCTAGAATGGCTTGAAACAAGGTAACCAAAGCATTTTTTCCACAAAAAAATGTTACAGAGTCCATGGCAGAACTTTAGACATTACCACAAAGTAATGAAATATGTGTGGCAGGGCACCTTTAAAAAAAAGCACGTTGGCCCATCGGGAAAGTGCCCGCTATGCCAGACGGCCAGTCCGCCCTTGGCCTCTTCCCTGTTGGTGTGATCATACAGGATGCTACCTGGGACATACTGGATAAAGCTGAGCAAATGCAATGCTAGTTAAGTTTTTGGTATGTCTTCTCTGATGTCAGATTTGTGTTGTAATAAACTTGTTTGAGTTTGTTCTATTAGTGATCATATTTCTCCTGTATTAGCGTCTCTGCATTGGCTTCCAGTAAAATCCAGGATTGAATTTAAAATCCTTCTCCTGACCTACAAAGCTCTAAATGGTCAAGCACCTACATATCTTGAAGAGCTCTTAGTACCTTATTGTCCCACTAGAGCACTACACTCCCAGAATGCAGAGTTACTTGTGGTTCCCAGAGTCTCTAAAAGTAGAATGGGAGCCAGAGCCTTCAGCTATCAGGCTCCTCTCCTGTGGAACCAGCTCCCAGTCTGGGTTCGGGAGGCAGACACCGTCACCACTTTTAAGAGTAAACTTAAAACTCTCCTCTTCGATAAAGCTTATAGTTAGGAAGTTAGGAGTTGCAGCATTCGCCTGGACCGGCGGGGGAAGGTGTGTAGCCACAGTCATGACGCACCTCCATATCTCTGCTTCTTTTCATAGAAAGCTTACTATATTTAGGGTATGAGGAGTTGCAGCGTGCGCCTAGACCGGCGGGGGTGGGTGTGTAGCCTCAGTCATGGCGCACCCCCATCCTATCACTGCTTCTCCCCATAGAAAGCTTACGCATACTTAGGGAGTAAGGTGTCACAGTGTTAGCCTAGACCAGCGGGGGAAGGTGTGTAGCCACAACACAGCCTCCCTATGCGGTTATAGTTCTAGACCGGGGTACCTCCTTTGACACACTGAGCTCCTCTCTCCTCTCTCTTTCCATCTGTGTGTATTCATGTTCCAGAAATGCTTGTTATTAACCTAGCTCCGGGGAGCTTCCCCGGAGTCCGTATGTTCTTTGTCCCCCCAGCACCATCATCTTGGATCATGAAGGCACCTACATCATGGTGGCAGCTGTCGCCGTGGTCCTGCCCTACGACCTGCTGTGCCCCATTAGACCCTGCAATGCCCGGCGTCGACTTGCTATGTCCGGCCAACGCCCTGCCACGCCTTGTTACGCCCTGCTGTGCTCTACGACACCATTAACTATTACAACTACTCTAGTCATTATCTTAATTGTGACTTTGTTACTGCCATTGTTCATCAAACCCCCAACCGGCATCGTCAGACACCGCCTACCAAGAGCCTGGGTCTGTCCCAGGTTTCTTCCTAAAAGGGAGTTTTTCCTTGCCACTGTCACACTTACACATTCATGCATGCTCTTGGGGGAATCACTGGAATTGTTGGATCCTTGAAAATTACAGAGTGTGGTCTAGACCTACACTCTATCTGTAAAGTGTCTTGAGATAATTCCTGTTATGATTTGACACTATAAATAAAATTGAATTGAATTGAAAAACAATCTGACAAGAGACAAAGGGAACACAGAGGTTAAATACATGAGGTAATGAGCAAATGAGGGGCGGGTGATACAGCAGGTGAAACACATCAGGGCGGGGCAGGATAATCAGACAAGGCGGGAAAACAGAAAGCAAAACTAGACAAGACAGAAAACAGACTATCAAAATAAAACAGGAAACAGAAATATACCCAATGCACTACAGTCAAAACAGAATAAACCAAAACACACAATGAACAGGGAAATAAGGAAACAGAAATATACACAACAAAATATACACAGTCCAGAAAACACAAAACAGGATACATCACACAACGGAACAGAAATATACAGAATAAATATACAAAAACAGGAAACATACATAAATCATAATACAGGCAACAGAAATGTCCACAACCACAACAACTACCCTTCTGAAAAAGGGTAACTAATCATTCGTTACCCTTCTGAAAAACAATAACTACCCTTCTGAAAAACAATAACTAATCATTCGTTACCCTTCTGAGAAACAGTAACTACCCTTCTGAAGAAGGGTAACTACCCTTCTGAAAAAGGGTAACCCTTCTGAAAAACAGTAACTAATCATTCGTTACCCTTCTGAAAAAGAGTAACTACCCTTTTAAAAAAGGGTAACTACCCTTCTGAAAAACAGTAACTAATCATTCGTTACCCTTCTGAAAAACAGTAACTACCCTTCTGAAAAAGGGTAACTAATCATTCGTTATCCTTCTGAAAAACAGTAACTACCCTTCTGAAAAACAGTTACTAATAATTCGTTACTCTTTCAAAAACAGTACTTATTCATTAACTACCTATTGTTTTGTGTTCCTTATTGTAAAGTGTTACCAGTAATGGTTCTCTCTGTAATGACATAAAGACCCCAGCCACAACTAGACTTTATAGTATGCTCTATACCAGTGGGAAGGGTTTGTACCATTGATTAAAAAAAAGAGAAAGAAGGGTAACAGCCATATACGGTTCAAACAGAGCATTGACCCCAGAAATATATTTTAAAGTGAAGAGTAAAAGAGAGTAGCGCTGGGCAATATATCAATATTATATCGATATCGTGATATAAGACTAGATATCGTCTTAGATTTTGGATATCGTAATATCGTAATATGGCATAAGTGGTGTCTTTTCCTGGTTTTAAAGGCTGCATTACAGTAAAGTGATATTATTTTCTGAACTTACCAGACTGCTGTAACTGTTATATTATTTGCCTTTACCCACTTAGTCATTATATCCACATTACTGATGATTATTTATCAAAAATCTCATTGTATAAATATTTTGTGAAAGCACCAATAGTCAACACTACAATATTGTTGCGGTATCGATATCGAGGTATTTGGTCAAAGATATCGTGATATTTGATTTTCTCCATATCGTCCAGCCCTAAAAGAGAGGCACTATATCAGCACAATGTTCTTTTAGTTACTGAACGTCTGTTCAAGATGGAGATTGATATTTTGTGGGTAAAACCTGAATCTGCAACATAGCCAGTAACATTTCTCTGTCAAGTAAATGTAGTAGGATAAGGTTTTCCGATGTAGTAGAAGTACAAAGTAAGTCAGTAGTACACAGCGGGATTGTTTTGGGGGCCTTCTGTGAGTTATTTCGGGGAAGTGGAAATTCTTCACACCGCTCACATGTTCTCTTAACAATACATCACAATCTGATTAGGATAATTGAAGTGTCCATAAAGTGTGGAGCTGCCACTGATTTGAAGGCCTGAGTTGGTTTCTCACCAGCTGTTGGCACCAGGCACAGTACGGTCCAGATTTGATACAGTCATCACACGAGTGGATCACCGACTTCGAGCAAACTTCCTCTTCTTGACACAATCCTGCAAAGAAAAACACAAAGTACATGCAACACAGTCTTCTACAAGTAAGACACAGATTCTAAACTTTATAATGTGCTGTCGACACGAATAATTAGAATTAATTGTTCACATCTACCTCTTTTAGAAATGACAGATTTTGTAGAGGTGGGCAGATGGACACCTGTACTACAGTTTGTGTTAGGCCTTTCCCTATACAAGTTTTGGGGCTTCAGAATTTCAGTGACATATTTTAATATATTCAAAGCTTCAACAACGGCAAAACATTCAATTGCAGATTAGGACGGCAGTTACCGTGGCAACGTTCAAAGCTTGGAAGCATTTGGATCAGCCTTACATCAATACTAGAGATAAGTTTTAATAGAGATAAGTGTGTTTCTTTTCTTCTGTTGTATCAAGCTCAATGTCCCAAACGTGCTGGAAAACATTTAATTAACAATAAATTGTTAATTTTTATAACGTTTTTTCAAAATTTTAAATGTCTAACATTCAATTCAAATAACTTGATTTGTCCCAGAGGGGCAATTCAAAACTCATAACCTTACATCCAACATATTAATAGCAAATATAAATCAGAATAAAAACATTACTGGCCTTTCAGTCAAGGGGTCCATGGCTTAAAAAACGTTGAAGACCCCTGGTTTACCATAACAGTAATAGGCTCTCAAGAATTGCAGAGCCTGTATATTACACAGTAATTTCCTTCAGTTGTGCCTTAAAGATTTTCAAATAAATTATGTAATGTTAACTTTTTAAAAGTTACCATTTCCAGCCATCAAAAGGAGCAGAAGGAACCACAAACACAGAGCCATTTCCTGATGAAAAAACACAGACAGACATTGTATTTTTAATTTCTTTTTTTACTCTTTTTTTTATTGCATTAACATGTTATAAAATGCAGGAAAAAAAGTTAATGGCACAGGCAAACAAACAAAAGAACAGGGTAGGTCAACGTCAGTTTGATTAAATCAAAAGTCAAAGCATAAGTCCAAGATCTGTTTGCTGATGGCCTCCGTATACAGTTGGGGGAGCTATTGCATTCCAAAGACTCCTCCTCAAACTTACGCTCTTAGTATGTAATGTATATGCTTATATACACACAAACAAACATATAGATATACCCCATATACAAACATTTGTCCAGTAGTACATATCCACATCTTTACATAGACTACTACATTTTCATGTAAATACATCCACAATTTCTTACCTACACATGTATCCATATTGATCCTGATTTATTGTTGACATGTCAAGGTACTACTGTATTGAAATGGGCTATCCATTCCATCCAGTAATTATTACATTTGTCCATTTGTAGGTTCAGGGAGAAAGTTAGTTTTTCCATATTATGCATTTCTTTTATAATTCCAATCCATTCCCCTTTAGTTGGGGGCTCTTTAATTAGCAAATTTTCTAATTACATGCTTTTTTATTAGCTGCCAACATTATTTCTATCATGTTAAATGTCAAAGCCCATTATTAAGTTAATCTTTTCCACTATTTCAATCCAATAAGATTGGATAGTTGGACAATCCCAGAAGATGTGGAAGTGATCCGCTTGAGTGTCACCACAGTCCCTCCAACATCTTCCCAAATTTGGCAAATCCTTCTGTTTTGGTTTTATTTTCACTTTAATAAAAAATCAATTCATATTCTTCCATGTCAATTCCCTCCAATTACCTGAACTTGAAGTGCTGTCTTTTGCAAATGTTTAGCCAATTCTCTACTGAAATAGTTATATTTGCTTCTTTCTCCCATTTTGCTTTAATAGAGTGTAGAGTTTCCATTATGTAGCTGTAAGCATATATATTCTAGCAATGTGTTTTTTTGTTGATCTTTGATTTGTATGCATCAATCAATACGTGAATTAGGTCTGTGTTACAGTCTTCTGTTGTCTTAATAAAGTGGGCTCTAACCTGGAGGTATCTAAAGAAGTCCTGATTTTCGAAGTAATATTTATCTTTAAGTTTTTGGAAGCTATCCAATCCCCCCTTGTCAGAAGTGAGACAGTATGCTGTAATACCTCTAAATGACCATTGTTTATATCGTCCATCTGAGCTGGTTTGAAGTTTTTATCATGTGCCAACCATCTTAACGATTCTTTTTATTTTTTATTTTAGCTTGCGACATTCATCAAACAAAATGTTTAAGTGTTCTTGTCCAACACTTCAGTTTTTCTTTTTGTAATGAGTATAGATTTCTGTCTCCAAGTAATGATTGGAGGGGAATATCCAGTTGAGTCAGATCTAACATTTTCCATTTAGCACTATAATTTGGGTCACACCAGTAAATTAAGTATATCAGTTGTGCTGATTTGTAATAACTCTCCAAATTTGGTAGAGATAATCCCTCATTTTGTTTGGGTAATCACAATGTAGGAAGTCTAACCCTTGGTTTTAGACCTTTCCATATGAACCACCAAGAAATCATTCTTTTCCACTCAATAACTTGTTTTGAGTGTATTTCAATAGGTATGGATTGGAAGAGAAAAAGTAATCGTGGTAAGCTATTCATTTTGATTATGTCTATTTGACTATAGGGGTCCAATGGTAGTAGGGTCCATCTGTTGAAATCAGACTTTATTTCTTTAGTAGTCTGCAAGTCATTTATAGCATAAATATTGGACAGATTCTTAGGGATTTTGATAACCAAGTAGGGGTGGGCAATATGTATCGTCTACGGTAATATCATGATTGTTGTGTTAACGATTTGCAAATTGACATTATCGAGTATTTAAATTACTTCGAAAAAAACACTTCAAAACACGCATTAAAAGTGTAGACTGGTAGATGTTGTTATGTGTATTTATTATTGCATTTCCACATTAACAAGTGAGTTGTAAGGACCTCAGGAAGAATAGCACCTTCAATGCAGGAGCTAATGAGGATCCTAAATAAACAAACAAAGCGGCGACAAAGATGGCGGCGCGCGATTGTGCAGCGGCTCCTAGCTCTCCTGTCAGTGTATATTTATGTTTTTTGTTTGTGTTTTTCGTAACGTTCCCATGTCAAGGTCTTACTAACAAGTACAGCCACACTGAACTAATCAATATTGGACTATGATACAACACAGCCGTTACGAGAGCCTTCCAGACGGCTCATAACATCAAGGAGGACATAACCAGTTGTTGTTGTTGTTGAGAGAAAGCAGAAGCGAGGATGCCGGTCGGGCCTGCTAGCCCGGCTAAGGAAACTACAACACACACCTCCACTGCCAAGCCTCCTACTCACCAGCGCCAGATCCATCGCACACAAAATGGATGAGCTAGAACTACAATCTCATTGTATCTATAATGCAATGACAATAAAGACATCTTATCTTATCCTAAATAATCGGATCGGTCGGTGTTGGAAGTGGGCTCTGCACCATGGAAACTCACGTGTTAGCTGTTAGCTGGTGAGCTGCTAGCCGGTTAGCTGTTAACCGGCCCCAGAAAGTGATGTGAGCCGCCCTAATGTTGCTCCTGTTGGCTGCTCCCAGAGCAGCAGCCCATACTGGTTTATTAGGAGCTGCTTAGAGCCTAACCATAGACTGTATAATATTAATGGACACAGTATGTGTGATGTCACCCATTGGTTTGTGGAGATCTGCTATGAGTCGTCGAGTTTGAGAGAGTTTGAGAGACGATTTTAGACGAGAGGGAGGAGTGAGGGAGGAGTGAGGGAAGAGCCCTTACACTCTTAAGTTACGTTACACACTTTCATTGGCAATCACATCATAGCCACGCCCTCAAACACCCCCTGCTTTAGCGCCTATTTTAAAATCAACGAGACCATAATTAAAAAAATGAACATCATTCTGTATTGCAGAAGACTTAAAACTCATTATGAAAATGTTTACTGAGGTAATAAATCAAGTGAGAAGTGGGTCACTTTCTCATAGACTTCTACAGAAACCGAACTCCTTTTGCTACCACACGTGTCGCCCCCTGCAGGAATACAGACAGAATGCAGGTTTAAGGAGTCTCCCCCTGCAGGAATACAGACAGAATGCAGGTTTAAGGAGTCTCCCCCTGCAGGAATACAGACAGAATGCAGGTTTAAGGAGTCTCCCCCTGCTGGATTTCAGACAGAATGCAGGTTTAAGGAGTCTCCCCCTGCTGGATTTCAGACAGAATGCAGGTTTAAGGAGTCTCCCCCTGCTGGATTTCAGATAGAATGCAGGTTTAAGAAGTCTCCCCCTGCTGGATTTCAGACAGAATGCAGGTTTAAGGAGTCTCCCCCTGCTGGATTTCAGACAGAATGCAGGTTTAAGGAGTCTCCCCCTGCTGGATTTCAGACAGAATGTAGGTTTAAGGAGTCTCCCCCTGCTGGATTTCAGACAGAATGCAGGTTTAAGGAGTCTCCCCCTGCTGGATTTCAGACAGAATGCAGGTTTAAGGAGTCTCCCCCTGCTGGATTTCAGACAGAATGCAGGTTTAAGAAGTCTCCCCCTGCTGGATTTCAGACAGAATGCAGGTTTAAGGAGTCTCCCCCTGCTGGATTTCAGACAGAATGTAGGTTTAAGGAGTCTCCCCCTGCTGGATTTCAGACAGAATGTAGGTTTAAGGAGTCTCCCCCTGCTGGATTTCAGACAGAATGTAGGTTTAAGGAGTCTCCCCCTGCTGGATTTCAGACAGACTGCAGGTTTAAGGCACTTCCGCCTTTGCAGCACTTCACCGAACCGGATGCATTGTCCATTAATATTATACAGTCTAACACTGTCTTAACATATACGGCTTTAATGTGGAGTAAATTCAATTAAACACATTGTTTTTCGTTGCCTGTTGTCTATTCATGATAATCTCTCTTCTCTTCATTTTAATACTTAATAATATACAATGTTGTTAAATGATGCTACGCGATAAATACCTTTATATATATTGGTAAACCAATGGCGAGTGACTCAAAAACATTTGATGTTAAAATATTAAAGGTCCCTAAAACATCATGCAGTCAGGGGAATACATACGACAATAGCGGACATTTTGTTGCTAAGTGTGAAACCTCCGCCCACTGCCAGAGCTCCAGCTGACATGGTTTCCTGCATACCATAATAGGTCAAAGAGAACAGAGCCGTGTTGTCATCTGTACATTTTCGCTCTTTGACTGAGGCTGAAACACAAGGAAGCAGAATGTCTGTCTTGTATGTATCTCTGTTTGTTTATTTGTATATTATATTGCTGCTGCTTCTTTTGGTTCAAATGACAGCTGATACGTCACTGAGTACAGTACCCAACACTAGCCCACATTATACATATTTAAAGGATAGATAATTATGGATATTTACCTTAAACCCAACAGACAACAGTGCTAACCCTGACCTCAGAAAACAGCATATATTTGAATCAATACATCTGTGACACAGTATCTCTCTCTCTCTCCGAATAACAAAGACACATTTAAGCAAAACTATGTAGATTTTCAATGTACAAAACGTCCATTAGAAAACAGGATCCATTTCTAAGCAGTAACTTCAGTGTGGGTGGTTCTGAGGCAAAGCAAAGGAACCAAAGACGTAGAAATAGGATGTGTTGACCTTTGTTAAGTCTGCAGATGATACAGCCATGGTGGGGCTCCTGAAGCATGACTAATCAGCCCTGATGGGGGAGAGAACTACATTACTGTAAATGGTGTTCTGATAATTTCCTTAAGGTCAATGTGACTAAGACAAAGGAAATGGTCATAGATTGTATGTGTACAATGACATGGCTCGCTGTAACGTAAAAACAAACACCGATATTGAATCGGAATCTGCTAGTGACAACATTGACAAAATAGTTGTTTGCAAAATGGTAACAGACATAAAAACGAGCATGGACGTAGCTCTTTTTGCAGCATTCCTCAACTGCTGGTGCTCCAACATATCGTACCCTTTAATCAACACTGGAGATATTTCACAAGTTTCGGGACACAGCTACTGACATCACACGGTAAGTTCAGAGAGCTTAACATCAGAAAACAAAACAAGTAATCATTGAATAATGACTTATGGACTTTAAAACCATGTAAAACCATGTTTCTGGTTTACCGAGTGTGTGTGTTTGTGTGTGTGCATGTGTGCGTACGTACGTGCGTGCGTGTGGGTGGTGTATACAATGTGTGGTGTGTGTCTGTGTGTCTGTGTGTGTGTGTGTGTGTGCACGTATGCGTGCAGGTGTGTGTGTGTGTGTGCGTGCGGGCGTGTGTGTGAGTGAGTGTGTGGTGTGTGTCAGTGTCTGTGTGTGTGTGTGTGTGTGTGTGTGTGTGTGTGTGTGTGCGTGTGTGTGTGTATGTGTGTGTGTTGTTTTTATATCCGTTTTTATGACTGTTTAGTGTATCTTTGTGCATCTTGACCACTCCCTATCTCGGCTGTAATAAAGTATGAGTGGAGTGTGTGAGTCGGGTCAGCTTAAGAACAGGTCCTGTGAGTTGATGTTGTGCTGCAGTGCCTCTGTCCATCTGTCTCTGCTACGTCATACACTCTATTCAGAACAAAGGGGAATCTGGCTGCCACACCCGCTCTGCACACTTCCTTTAAAGGCCTTTGCACAACCGTCTGAAATGTTTACACATTTAAAAATAAATATAACCTCATCAACAATTCATCAGTTTTTGAAATTGGTTCCATTTTCTTCATTGAAATAGCCCACACCATTTACCATTGTGCTTAAAGAATTATTATTGTTATCAAGTTCTCTTCAATACTTAGCCTGCACATGCCAATATTTTAACATTTGCCTGATGATGGTCTAACAGAAATGTTGCCAGCTATTACATTTATTATTGCAAGTTAGACAGTGTGCAGGAATTTCTTTGCAACTTAAGACCTATGTAACTTGCCCCCCTCCAACACACTTGTCTCAGGTTATACTGAAGATGTGCAAAGTATTTTTCTGCACATTCCTATATTGCCATAATGATAGAATAATGTAGGGTTTTCCACTCAAACAGTCCCATTTCTGCACCAGATTAACCTGCTGAATGGATGCATATGCATGATGAACATACAGCACACTGAGACACTGATACGGTGCCTTGTGCGTCGGTATCTGATGCTGAGAGCATGACCAAGCATTGGGATGGGAAGATTTGGGAGTGAAAACGAGTTGAGCGCACATATGATTGGCCCCCTCCTGGTGTCCCCCCATCCATTGGGCTACAGTGACAGTTAATATTTCCATTGGGTCAGAGTACTGTCACTTGGCTGGTTATTCTGCCAACAGATAAGAGAAGAGACAGCATAACCAGCACATCTCTCTTCATGGTATGTATAAACTAATACTCTAGTTGGAAATATCGAAGTGTGTTAGTTTGCTCGTAGCTAGTACTTGTGTTGTCCTTCAGGTCACAGGTACCAGAAGGACAACACAAGGGTTAACTATATGTTTATTTGACCTGGCGTTGAGCTTCGGGGACCACGAAGCTCAACGCCAGGTCAATACAAAACGTCAAATAAACTGGACAGGTCCCGGTGACCTGAAGGACAACACAAGGGTTAACCAAAACGGTTGCATCCAAAAGGCACAATCCAATTCTCCAAGATAATGTGATAAACAAACACTGGAGTTCTGGGGGTTTGACAAGGTTGAGAATGCAGTGCAATGTTAACGTTACCATTACATTTGTATTATACAAAAACATTTTGGGGTGTGTAGTGGGACAAATGAATCCTCTGAGTGGTAGAACATACAGTATGTAGCCTCCTTTATTTCTAACTTAACAAAAAAGTTGAATCAGAAACTTTATGTGTATAACAAGATTAGATCATATCTTTCCTTTTCTGTTTCTGAAACCTACCTACATGCACTTGTGTTTTCAACAATGCCCTATTGTCTTCCAATCTGGTCTTTTACCACCAAGGAAATTACTGAACCAATAGCACGACTATACAATTGAGCTCTCAAGATCCACAGTAATCTTCCAAAGTGGTCTCACCATTGCATTGCACTCGCACGCTCAAACGCTTTGACTTACCAGAACTACACAAACAGCCACGCTATTGCATTTTATTTTCAGATACAAAATAGCACTTCACCAGCACTTGCTGCACTTTTCCCGACACACAATATGTGACCAGTACACCTCACTAGGTCAGTCTCACAGGCATTAATTCCAGTCCCCCCATACAAAAACAACTATAGTCAGAAATCCTTTTTTCATACACACACCAAAATGTGGAATGACATTCCCCATCACATCAGAACATTACCATCCATCACATATTTCAAAAAGGCATACAAACTGCTCCTTCTCAACAGTTACACTTGCACACATTGATTGTTCATGTATTGTCCAAGTCTTGTTTTCCTGTATTGTTGTTTTAGTTGTCTGTATCTGTCTAGCCCATGCTAATGTCCTGTACAAGTGTTTCTGTCTTCATGTGCTGGAACTGTATTGTCCCCCCAGTCAGGACCAAACCAATAGCCATGGACCTGGCAGCAAAGAGTAGACAGAAGAAAAACATGTCCAGTGGAAATGCTTAATACACAAGTAATACAACACAAAAATAAATCCTTGACTGTTTGGCAAAGATGGTTCGACATAGTATCATCCAAAGAGGTCAAAGAAAGTGAGGCATTCAGGGTCCTTGGGAATGAACCTAAGGACATAATTCACTAGTACTACTTTTCGTTTGCAGAGATCTACAAAAAGAAAAGAAGGAATGCAGCAGCATTTTGGAGTTCACTGTGTGCATGGAGCCTTTCAGAGAAGGGTTCCATGAACCTTTTAGGCCATTGCAATACCAGTTAGCACGGCACCTTGGGTACAGAGTCTTTCCTCCCTGAAATTGATCAAGAATCATCTACGAACAACCACGACTGTAGTCAGATATGGACCACTTTATCGAACTATTTAGTAGCCAGCGCGCACACACACACACACACACACACACACACACACACACACACACACACACACACACACACACACACAATGTATTCTGTATTATAAAAATGATACCTTTGGTTTATATACAGTATGTTTTCTTGTATGCTAGTGTATAACACTGTTCTACAGTTACAACAGTAATGTCTTGCCAAATATATTTTCTGTTTCAACATTGCATTGGTGTTTACAGTGAACTCTTCAACCACTTTCAGCAGATACTATCACTGTAGAACCTTGTATGGAAAAGTAGATATAAGCCACGAAAGACAAAGGAGCTTTAGATTTAGAACCACAGTGTGTGCATGGTATATCCAAAAATGTACTATTATGAAAAAAGTGTTTTCCATTTGATGTAAATGCTTAATTTTGAGATGCCTTTATGGCAAAGTGTTTCATTCTGGAGGAGATATGAGGCATTTTGCATTTTGTGTGTGCAGTTTTTGAAAAATGTGTTTAAGCAGTTGTTAAAAATTGTAATATCAGGAATGTTATTTGTGACTCATTTGAAGCAAACATTCACCATAGGCAGGATAGGCATATGCTTGGGGCAAAAAAGACAAATGTAGGAAAAGACACAAAACCAAAATGTGAAAAAAGCAATAAGATCAGCTAAAATGTTGCCTAGGGCAGCATAGTAGTTGGCCCTGCTCTGGTTATCCAGGGCTGTGTCCCCTCCCTCAGACAGAAGCATACACATGGCTTGTTTCATGACGGACATGGAGTAGTGCCAGAAACTGAAGGACACAGAGCAAATGAGCCCACTGTTACTACAAATTATTTTTACCACTAAGTTCCCAAAAGCTTTCATCCATTTATCATTTATGTGATATGAATGTAGCAGTGGTGAAGATACTACGGATCACTCGCTAGCTGCCTGTTCAATGTTGCTGATGAGTAACGCCAGCTGTGACCAACTACAGCGCCCCCTCCCTTCGTCATCACCACCCACCCAGCCAAAAATCAAGAACAGATGACACAGTAACTACAATATTCCAGAACATTCAACAAATAGTAACAAAGTAGACTGTGAACCATAAACCAAATAAACATGTATAAATGACACCATAAGCCCATCGCAGGTTGGACTTTTAGTCATTGAAATATGTACTCAGGGCATCATTGAATTTTATTGGTTCTCTCAGCCGTCCAATCAGCGACAGCAGGAGGCGGGACATGGAGGCAGGGCTTGGATTATTTGAATTTTTATCTGGCAGGGCTTGGATTATTTGAATTTTTATCTCAGGACTCAGGAGACATCACTCTTCCCAAACAAAAGGAGATTGTTGCAGTCAAGGTAATGGTATGTTTTATTTTGAAATATATTAGGAAATGTCAAGATTAAAGTATTTGGATTAAAGTAAAGCTTGTTTTTCTATCAACCTGTTATTTAACTAGCTAGCTAACTAATGTAAGTAAGCTAGCTCACAACATTAGCTAGCTAGCGCTAAGAAATGACAGGATCATACCTAATGTTAGCTTATATTCTATTAATTACTTTAGCCTGATGAAATGTGCAACTTTTACTGGCTATGATAGCAAGTTACGCTGCTGTCATTGCACCTTATGTTAGGTCTAGGGACATTTTTGCTGTGGAATTCTTGCTGCTCTCAGGGCATCTTGTAATAGCTACATGCTAGCTACATGCAACAAAATTATTGGCTGCTCTTAGTGCATTTTTGCTGTATAAATTCTAATACTGCACTTAGAGCACCTTGTATCGGCATGCAACATGAATTGGCTGCTCTTAGGGATACTTTACTGCATATATTCTAATACTGCTCTCAGGGTACTTTGTAGTATCTCCATGCAACATTCATTGGCTGCTCTTGGGGCAACTTTGCTGCATATATTCTAATACTGCTCTCAGGGCACATTACCGTTTCTCCATGCAACATTCATTGGCTGCTCTTAGCGCAATTTTGCTGCATATATTCTAATACTGCTCTTAGAGCACCTTGTCATATTTAAGTGAAACATTCATTGGCTGCTCTTAGGGCAACTTCGCTGCATATATTCTAATACTGCTCTCAGGGAACCTTACCATATCTCCATGCAACATTCAATGGCTGCTCTTAGGGCAACTGTGCTACATATATTCTAATACTGCTCTCAGGGCACCTTATAGTATTTGCATGAAACATTCATTGGCTGCTCTCAGGGCACCTTGTAGTATCGGCGTGAAACATGAATTGGCTGCTCTTAGGGCAACTTTGCTGCATATATTCTAATACTGCTCTCAGGGCACCTTACCATATCTCCATGCAACATTCATTGGCTGCACTCAAGGCACCTTACCGTTCCTCCATGAAACATGAAGTGGCTGCTCTTAGGGCAATTTTGCTGCATATATTCTAATACTGCTCTCAGGGCACCTTACCATATCTCCATGCAACATTCATTGGCTGCTCTTGGGGCAACTTTGCTGCATATATTCTAATACTGCTCTCAGGGCACATTACCGTTTCTCCATGCAACATTCATTGGCTGCTCTTAGCGCAATTTTGCTGCATATATTCTAATACTGCTCTTAGAGCACCTTGTCATATTTAAGTGAAACATTCATTGGCTGCTCTTAGGGCAACTTCGCTGCATATATTCTAATACTGCTCTCAGGGAACCTTACCATATCTCCATGCAAGATTCAATGGCTGCTCTTAGGGCAACTTTGCTACATATATTCTAATACTGCTCTCAGGGCACCTTGTAGTATTTGCATGAAACATTCATTGGCTGCTCTCAGGGCACCTTGTAGTATCGGCGTGAAACATGAATTGGCTGCTCTTAGGGCAACTTTGCTGCATATATTCTAATACTCCTCTCAGGGCACCTTGTAGTATCTGCATGAAACATGAAAAGGCTGCTCTTAGGGCATTTTTGCTGCATATATTCTAATACTGCTCTCAGGGCACCTTACCATATCTCCATGCAACATTCATTGGCTGCTCTTAGGGCAACTTTGCTACATATATTCTAATACTGCTCTCAGGGCACCTTGTAGTATTTGCATGAAACATTCATTGGCTGCTCTCAGGGCACCTTACCGTTCCTCCATGAAACATGAATTGGCTGCTCTTGGGGCAACTTTGCTGCATATATTCTAATACTGCTCACAGGGCACATTACCGTTTCTCCATGCAACATTCATTGGCTGCTCTTAGGGCAACTTTGCTACATATATTCTAATACTGCTCTCAGGGCACCTTGTAGTATTTGCATGAAACATTCATTGGCTGCTCTTAGGGCATTTTTGTTAGCAAGTCTGATAATAATGTTAATGTAATTCAAATACTAAAACTACACACACATCATGTTACATTCACTTCACATCGTTTATTTATCTTGCTTAAATTCAGAGGGTGCACAACCAGGCCCGGGAGAGAAAATGATGGTCAGAAAACCAAATCAGAGAAGGTAAGGTAAGATAGTAATGATGTTAAACAAAACTATGTACACCTAATATCTTATGTGTTGATGTCTATGAATTTGTCTCAAATAGGAGCACACTATACAAAGACAACAGTGGAGAGTTGCTGGATCTGTCTGTCCCCAAAGTTCCAGAGATCTACAAGGACTTCACCCATTTCTGCACTTTTGCTGCTCTTAGTTTCTGTTTCTGCACCATCAACTGCATAATCCAAGTGATAAAAGAAAGAACAAACTATTGTTTTCTCTGCTTACATGAATAGGTGCCTCAATGTCTGCCCACATATACAATCAATTCAATAAATGTTAAGTAAATGCTATTTCTTAAATCATTGTAGTTTTTCAGAGCAATAAGATACAGATTATTAAAGCCATGTTCATATTTGCAACAAAATAAAACCCTGGTCAAGGCAAATTGTTTTTTCATGTTCTGTAACATTTATAAAAAAAAACAGTACAATTAAATTGACCAGAGCCGACACTTGGTAAATGGCATTAATTAACCTTGTCAAAACAATGAGTAATTCATAACAAACTGCACAATATTTGACACAAAACCTAAAAAGTGTATGGTGCTCCTGTGAAGCAGTACACTTTGCCTGTAGTAATTACTGTAGCAGGAACATTGATATTGGCAAACAGATGACCCAGGTACAGGTGAGTAGTGAGCAGGCTAATGATATGAACTAAAATAAAGATAAGTCTTCACAAGAGGGATAATTCAGGTATTGCAATGCAAATTAACAATAATTAAATTAAATAGGAGGTATATACACCTAGTAGAAGATAAATGAACTATACAAGAGCAATTAAGGCAAAGTTATGAGGTAGTGGCAAGTTAAAGTGATGTATAATCAATAGCAGGGAGTCAAGTCAACAGTGTACACCAGAATAATACATACTGTGATTAAGTAATGACACTTAGTGTTGTCTGTTCTAATTTAACAAAACAGAAAAATAATATAGTGTATGATGCAGTATGGAGAACAACCGAGTCCCATATGACCCCAAGAGACTTTAAGTGCAGCTGTTGATGATGTTCACTACAAACAAAACTTGCAGATGGTTGTAGTCTGTAGCCACCCGTACAGTAGGTAGATCTGGAGCAGATGGTTTTAGTCTGTAGCCAGCCGAACAGTAGGTAGATCTGGAGCAGATGGTTGTAGTCTGTAGCCAGCCATACAGTAGGTAGATCCGAAGCAGATGGTTGTAGTCTGTAGCCAGCCGAACAGTAGGTAGATCTGGAGCAGATGGTTGTAGTCTGTAGCCAGCCATACAGTAGGTAGATCTGAAGCAGATGGTTGTAGTCTGTAGCCAGCCATACAGTAGGTAGACCTGGAGCAGCAGGGAGGCTTCTAGCTTTCATGGGTTGGTGATAAGACACTGTGCTGCTATGATGCAGCAGCTCAACAGTGGTCGAGCCATTCAGCCCCAACTGGAAGAAAAGAAAGTAAAACAAAATACTTTTTCTGTTCAGTTTGCTTTGTATTAATTCAAAAAATAGCCGCTATTTAAGGAGCAAATAAGAAAGCATATAATTTCTTTATTATATTGGTGAAATTGTACATAACGTTAAAACTTTTTAAACAGACATATTAATTCATAATTTTCAGACTAATGTTATATGAAGGAATGAAGACTAAATTCTAAAAAAACAACACACAGTGATGCAAAAACTGACACAAACAATCCAGTTTCTGGTGTTCTTTCAATTATATTACAGCTTAGGTTTTACCATTGTCTCTATCATAAAATTATCCAAATCCCCAGGAACATAGTTAACCAAACGAGGAAAAAATACAAAGTGGGGTCATCTCATATACACATACTGTTTGTCATATGTCGTTCAATCTAGCTAAACTATAAAGAAAATCTATTTGTTTATGGACATCAAGCTAGGCTATATGCTAGCGCCATATGCTAGTACTGCATTCTAGTATTAGAATGTATGCTACAAAAATGTCCTTAGAGCAGCCAATTGCAAACCTAATGTCATAAGGTGCCCTAAGCGCAGCATAAGAAAATCTGCAACAAATATGCCCTAAGAGCAGCTAATTCATGTTTCATGCAGATACTACAAGGTGCCCTGAGAGCAGTATTAGAATATATCCTGCAAAGTTGCCCTAAGAGCAGACAATTCATGTTTCATTCAGATACTACAAGGTGCCCTGAGAGCAGTATTAGAATATATGCAGCAAAGTATCCCCAAGAGCAGCCAATGATTTTGTTGCATGTAGCCAGCACGTGGCTATGACAAGATGCCCTGAGAGCAGCAAGACTATTGCAGCAAAAATGTCCCTAGACCTAACATAAGGTGCAATGAGAGCAGCATAACTTGCTATCATAGCCAGTAAAAGTTACACATTTCATCAGGCTAAGGTTATTAATAGAATATAAGCTAACATTAGCTATGATACTGTCATTTCTTAGAGCTAGCTAGCTAATGTTGCGAGCTATTTTACTTACATTACTTAGCTAGCTAGTTAAATAACAGGCTGATAGAAAAACAAGCTTTACTTTAATCCAAATACTTTAATATCTTGACATTTTCTAATACAGTTCAACATAAAACATACCATTACCTTGACTGCAACGATCTCCTTTTGTTTGCAACGATCTCCTTCAAATAATCCAAGCCCGCCTCCTAAAAAATTCAAATAATCCATGTCCCGCCTCCTGCTGGCACTGATTGAATGGATGAGAGAACCAATAAGATGAAATGCTGCCCTGAGAACATATTTCAATGACTAAAAGTCCAACCTGCTAAGCCCATCATACACTTCACTCCCCAGCACAAAGCTGCTTAGGAGCCTCCAGAAAGTTCAGAGAGTTAGCTTCCCCATTTTCTAGTAGACATCCAATCTGGCAAACCGTTCATGTGACATTTTTTCAAACCTGTCTGGCTATCATTGAACTAGTCTGGACCCAGCTTCTTATGTGCTTATCCATCCCCCCAAGGATTGACCCTTCTCCCAGAACAAATAATCTTGGGCTGAATGGAACCTGGGTCCCTGCAATCAGACATTTGGCATCATGTATCCATAGACGGCGCCAGGTAGGGGCTAGGGGGTGCTATAGCTGCCCCTAGGATTGCCATAGCACCCCCTTAGCACCCCCAAGAAATTGCCGTGGTTGATTTATAAATGAATAAAAATGTGTTAATGTGTAAATAGTATAATTTATATTTGAAAAAAAAGTATAAATACATTAATAAAACAATAATTCAAACAAGTTAATTTAGCCTACTATTTAAATATACAGTGCCTTGCAGTATTCGGCCCCCTTGAACTTTTCGACCTTTTGCCACATTTCAGGCTTCAAACATAAAGATATAAAACTGTAATTTTTTGTGAAGAATCAACAACAAGTGGGACACAATCATGAAGTGGAACGAAATTTATTGGATATTTCAAACTGTTTTAACAGATAAAAAACTGAAAAATTGGGCGTGCAAAATTATTCAGCCCCTTTACTTTCAGTGCAGCAAACTCTCTCCAGAAGTTCAGTGAGGATCTCTGAATGATCCAATGTTGACCTAAATGACTAATGATGAACAATAGAATCCAAAGGGGGGTAATCAAGTCTCCGTATAAATGCACCTGCTCTGTGATAGTCTCAGAGGTCCGTTTAAAGAGCAGAGAGCATCATGAAGAACAAGGAACACACCAGGCAGGTCCCAGATACTGTTGTGGAGAAGTTTAAAGCCGGATTTGGATACAAAAAGATTTCCCAAGCTTTAAACATCCCAAGGAGCACTGTGCAAGCGATAATATTGAAATGGAAGGAGCATCAGACCACTGCAAATCTACGAAGACCCGGCCGTCCCTCTAAACTTTCAGCTCATACAAGGAGAAGACTGATCAGAGATGCAGCCAAGAGGCCCATGATCACTCTGGATGAACTGCAGAGATCTACAGCTGATATGGGAGACTCTGTCCATAGGACAACAATCAGTCGTATAATGCACAAATCTGGCCTTTATGGAAGAGTGGCAAGAAGAAAGCCATTTCTTAAAGATATCCATAAAAAGTGTCGTTTAAAGTTTGCCACAAGCCACCTGGGAGATACACCAAACATGTGGAAGAAGGTGCTCTGGTCAGATGAAACCAAAATCAAACTTTTTGGCAACAATGCAAAACGTTATGTTTGGCGTAAAAGCAACACAGCTCATCACCCTGAACACACCATCCCCACTGTCAAACATGGTGGTGGCAGCATCATGGTTTGGGCCTGCTTTTCTTCAGCAGGGACAGGGAAGATGGTTCAAATTGATGGGAAGATGGATGGAGCCAAACACAGGACCATTCTGGAAGAAAACCTGATGGAGTCTGCAAAAGACCTGAGACTGAGACGGAGATTTGTATTCCAACAAGACAATGATCCAAAACATAAAGCAAAATCTACAATGGAATGGTTCACAAATAAACATATCCAGGTGTTAGAATGGCCAAGTCAAAGTCCAGACCTGAATCCAATCGAGAATCTGTGGAAAGAACTGAAAACTGCTGTTCACAAACGCTCTCCATCCAACCTCACGGACCTCGAGCTGTTTTGCAAGGAGGAATGGGCAAAAATTTCAGTCTCTCGATGTGCAAAACTGATAGAGACAAACCCCAAGTGACTTACAGCTGTAATCGCAGCAAAAGGTGGCGCTACAAAGTATTAACTTAAGGGGGCTGAATAATTTTGCACGCCCAATTTTTCAGTTTTTTATCTGTTAAAACAGCTTGAAATATCCAATATATTTCGTTCCACTTCATGATTGTGTCCCACTTGTTGTTGATTCTTCACAAAAAATTACAGTTTTATATCTTTATGTTTGAAGCCTGAAATGTGGCAAAAGGTCGAAAAGTTCAAGGGGGCCGAATACTTTCGCAAGGCACTGTATATGTGATTTTTTCTCATAGAAGTTTTTTGTCATACCTTGACCGTTTCGACTGCTGACTCTGCAGTCATCTTCAGAAGCGCCACGTGATGTTGCTGTGATGTCTACTGTGTGTGTGATATATTTAGTTTGTGTCATTCAGCCATCTCATACCACTGCAAAAGGGAAAATCACATCATGAACTGGAAGGAGGCCAAGATCATCCGAACAGAAAGCAACAAATACCATCGCTGGATTGCTGAGGCAGTGGAGATTCGAAAGCGTGCTCCCAGAACTGTAAACCGGGATGAAGGAGCACACCCACTTTCCCACAGTTCTACAGAGACTATCCCTGCCGTCTGGGGGACCGTCATGCAGGGGGGCTCCAGCGCCCAGTTCGCTGGAGGGTTATTGGACGGCCGGGAGGCACAGCATCATTCCATCACACAGCTGGAATGACACAAACTAAATATATATCACACCCACGGTAGATGTCACAGCAACATCATGTGACGCTTCTGAAGAGGACTGCAGAGTCAGCAGTCGAAACGGTCTAGGTATGACAAAAAACTTTAAGCCTGTCATATAAGAAAAAAACACTTATAAAATTAATAAAACAAACCGATTATTTTCAGACTAAAAAACACAGGTGTTCGTGGTGCAGCACACATTGAACTTTTGACCTTACTTCCGCAGTAACGTAGTCAAACAGAAGAAGAAGAGCTCTATATTTGGAGCTGTTAGGATTAGATAACGCTAGCAATGGATAGTTTTTACTCCCTAAATGTCAAGGTGTGGAGACTTTATCAAAACCTGTAAATGAGACTGAGAGATATGGTGAACCTGTCACCACCCGGGAGGAAGAAAAGCGGCCGGAGGAAGGTGATCTGACCACGGCAGTGATTGCTGCTGAGAATGCTTAACGTCACCCTGCTGTAAATGACATTAGACCAGGATCTTTACTCTTATCTCTGTCTCGTAGTAGAGCATTACAGTGAACATGTGTTTTACAGAAATGTAAATAAATGGATCACCAAACTAAAGTTATACAGCGCACTGGACATTGGTTTATTTTTAGCCCAGAAAACATGTTCGCCCTCAGTGGCTTATTTAGATATATTAAGTCACTACAGATATGACTACATTATTTTGACCATGTGTGCGAGTGTGAAAACTGTGTAATGATACATGCGCGTGAGTGTTTATGTGTGTGCTTGGCTGTGTGTGGTGTATTTGGCCTGCTGCATTACTCTACTGAGCCACTGTACGAGAGCTGCAGAAATGATTGTGTGAACCCGGCTTTTTGGCTGGTATTTGAAATATGTTTGGTGGGCTAATCAGAGTTCTATGGTGCTGTTGTATCTGCAACTTTAAATCAATCTCTCTCGTTCGCTCGCTTAGTAAACCGCGGCGGAGGTGGGTGGGCATCTGCGCGAGTGTGTGTAACGTTAGCCTATTTGTGTCAAGGGTAACTCAAAATTTCAGAGCACCCTCACTGAAATGTCCAGCAACCCCAAAGCACCAGCAAAAGAACATCTCTGGCCACTGCATGTATCCCAGTCCAAAATTCCTGGATCTTATCACAGGACAGAGAGCATCCCTTTTTATTAGACACTAGAACCATCCAATGAGCATACAATATGGGAGTTTCTGTTTTTCTAGATGTGGTTTCAGAAAGCCGAAGTGAGACAGCAGCGGAGCTGCAGCAACTAATCCGTGAGAGTTTACTGAACAACTAATCTGTTGAGAGTTTATTGAACTAATCTGTTGAGAGTTTACTGCATGACAACTCCAGTAACAAGTTACAGCTAGAGTTATCAATGATAAATGTGTGGGAACTAGACTTAGACTCAGGGAGCCTCTTTAACACCTTTCCAGTCACCCCGCCTGATGATTTATTCAGTGTGCTGTAATAGCAGCAATCGGCACAATGACTAATATCCCCCATACTTATTATTATTCCGTCACATTTTTGTCCCGCTACTAGTCATGGAGCGTTGCCAACACATGCATACAAAATACATCAAAACGTGTGTAATGATCGGGAATTGTGTGCTATGCGTTTTTTTGCCAGAAGAGATTTGCCACGCGGTTTTCACGAAATCTGCAAAAAATGGCATGAAATTTCCCATAGACTTTAATGGGAAATCAAGCGGGAAATCGCTTAACATAGCTCAAAACAACCCCTCTTTGGGGCTATACTGTATCACCATACTAAAATAATTAAAAGTTTAAATCGAAGACAAGACTTTGGCCTTTATTGGGCTGAATGGGCATTCTGATATCAAGCACAGTTTCTACTAAATCACAGTTTATGTATCGTCCAAGTTTTTCAGTTTTCCAGTTTCCATTTTCCAATGTGTGTGTATGGGGACGGAATGTTGAAAGCCAGAGGGGAGCTGCAGTACGATTCTCTGAAATTTTTGCAAACAAATTGCTCTCTCCCGTACAGTTTCCACTCTTCATACATCATGGTTGGTCAAAATGTAGGAAATTTTGTGCCGGTCTCAGACATGTAACCATGGAATCCACCGGACTTAAACTTTTGGCTCTGTTCATACCATCTCCAAAATATCTGGAAGGACGCAGACGGTTCCCTGTTTGTTACCTGCTCTGTGTCGCATATATTTGACATGACAAACATAAAAACCACATCAATGTGTTCAACAGACTTTTATCTCTCTTGTGATGGTAATATTTTTGCCATTTGGACCCACAGTTTTACATCAAATGTCATTTAGCTGACACTTCTATCCAAAGCAACTTACAATTGCTATATATCAGCATAACTCAGACAATTAGACCTGTAGGGGTTAAGTGTCTTGCTCAGGGACACGTTGGTGGATATATCACAGACAGAATTGAACCCAGATCTCCCACACCAAAGGTATGTGTTATATCCACTGCGCCATCACCACGAATTACAGAAAAAAGTAATGTTTGACCCATTAAAGATACTGTCTCCCCCTCCCTCCTCTACTTCCTCACTGCGGAAATCAGCATTGCGACAAGCTCTGACACACACACACACACACACACACACACACACACACACACACACACACACACACACACACACACCTCCTATCATGGAGACTCTTTACTGTAGGCTGTGTTTTCCTCTCTTTGCAGGACATGTCAAACAGCAGAGTAAAGGTAGCTCAGATCAACTGTTAATAATGATATTAACAATATACAGTACCTGTGGTGACGATGGCCTTTACTCAACCATTGTCAAATCACTTTAACAACCCATACTGCCAAAGGAGGAGTAGAAGAAAATGAGTGGACAAGAAGAGTAGAGGAAGAAAGGAGATAAGGTGTTATTTGTCAGCTAACATGATGTCATGATGGACTAACTGACCAATTGACTGACTCCTAACTTCTGACTTCTGACTTCAGGCCTCAATGCCAACAGTTGTTTTCATAGAGACGAGACTCTAGTGCACCTTAGATAGTCGTGCTTCTAGCTCTAAAACCCTGACTCCTATCGCCAAACGTTTAATAGGGTGACAGATATCATGACATCCTGCTGAACATCCTGTGCAAGAATGTTGTGTGTTGTGTAAGAAATGTGAGGACATTAGGTGTCCGAAAAGGGCCTGTTTCTGTACTCCTCCTAGTATTTCTGGTATGATTTAATACAGAAGGCAGTGTGGCAGTTGGTGGACACCGCTTCACGTGGAAGCTCACTGTGCCTCATGTGAAAGTCTGTTTGCCTCCCTAAGTACATTGTTAGAAAGGCACGGCAATGTACATTTTTCTCCCTAAATTTTTCTTTACCAAAATGTAGAAATATTTGTGCCGGTTGCAGACATGTAACTATGGAGTTCACCAGACTTAAACTTTTGGCTCTAACAAATAGGATAGACTTTGCTGTTTAACGTGAAAGTGAAAGGGGATTCTTTATCTTATCAAAGCTCATTTGTATGTGTAATATGATGTGATGTAGGAGACATGAGTTCATAGTTAATAATTCTTTCACATAATATAGTTAAACAGGATTCAGATATTAAATAGAGAATAATTGAGAAAATGCTATCTCTGTCTTGGTCAGTATTTTAATTCATGTCCACTTCCGCTCAGAAACA
>CM042327.1:23093511-23126011 GCA_023566125.1 Zingel zingel
CAGTCGTATCATGGAATACATACATAACCATATGTACGAATGGTTCATGGGAACAGCCTGAACCTGTTCCCAAACACACACACACACACCCACACCCACACACGCACACACACGTTGCGGAAAATCAAGCTGAGAGTAAGTCTGTTTATTTAAACTTTTTTCTCTAATCCGAAAGGATGCTAATTACCAACATAGAATGATTTCATTTGTGCCCACCAGGGAGTGTGGTAACACTGTGGGGACTCTGTGGCTTCCTGTGTGTGTCTGTCAGTGCACTTCTCTGCATGGATTATGTTCATGGATCTGCTTGTGCAGCAGCACTTGGGTCTGTGCTTGTGTATTCTCATGTGTGTGGGTGTGTATGTGTCTGGCACTCATCAGCAGGGTGGGGAAGCTCCTGGGACTTGACACTGGTGCTTTGTTAGCTGCTGAGACATGCTAAGATGTATGCATTAAATTGGGAGATTCATCGCAGAGATAGACATCTCTAAACCTGGACGAGTACAACCCAAACTATCTAAATGGTTAGATACCACTAGAGATAAGGAAGTAAAACAACAAAAACATGTTTGTTGTTTTTATAATTTCAGTGAACCAACCCTTTTAATGGAAGTTCTGACTTGATAACAAAATGATTCTTTGTAACTAATCCTATAATAATCAATACACTGTTTAACACCTGGTCATCAGTCTCCCTTTATATGAGAGGAAGGAGAAACAAATGGGAAAGGCACGTGTCAAAATATATCTGATATGTTAATAACGCATAATTCCAGTGATTTAGTATTGTACTTCCATAAAGTCAGAGCATTCAGGGGACAGTGGTGGCCTAAAGGTTAAAAGGAGCTTAAAGGAGCTTGTGACCGGGAGGTCTTCGGTTCAATACCCAGACCGATAGGATAAAAAAAATCTGGGTGGGGGAAAGTGAAAGAGCAGTGCTTGTCCCTCTCTTATTACTAACACTGAGGTGCCTTTGACCAAGACCCTTAACCCCAACCGCTCAAGTGGAGCTGCTCAGTGGCCAGCAGATCAGACTGTGGTAGTACTGGACAGTTTCCAGGTATGAATGTGATCAGATCAGACTGTGGTGGTACTGGGCAGCTTCCAGGTATGAATGTGATCAGATCAGACTGTGGTGGTACTGGACAGCTTCCAGGTATGAATGTGATCAGATCAGACTGTGGTGGTACTGGGCAGCTTCCAGGTATGAATGTGATCAGATCAGACTGTGGTAGTACTGGACAGTTTCCAGGTATGAATGTGATCAGATCAGACTGTGGTGGTACTGGGCAGCTTCCAGGTATGAATGTGGTCAGATCAGACTGTGGTAGTACTGGGCAGCTTCCAGTATGAATGTGATCAGATCAGACTGTGGTTCTACTGGACAGCTTCCAGGTATGAATGTGGAACTGTGTGTGATGCCAAAGAGAGGCTTCCTCTCAGTGAGCCTTCCCTGAATAAATACATGTAAAAAAAATAAATAAAAGAAGAGACTAATTAAAAGAAGAATAATCAAAATTGAAGCATTTTTTTCTGGATCCTACACTTCCCATTATGATTAAATCTTAATATAGAGTACGTAGCATTTCATGAGATCTGCACGGCCTCGTCTGTCAAATTATATTCTGGGGCTCCGGCCCTAATATTTTCTCAAAATCTCAAAATCCTGAATTATTTCGGCCGACTTTTAGAGGCTGTAGCTGGTTCTGTTTTGAAGCTAGAGCAATTTGTTGTTATCAGGGAATCCATGATTTGCTATCATTTTGGAAAGTGGGCTAAACAACGCTCCAAACATAAGCTACATTTTAGCGAGGCCATTGCCTTGACCTCTGACCTCAATATATCTGAATGAAAACGGGATCTATAGGTACCCACAAGTTTGATGCCGTATAAATGGGTTATTTTTGCCTCTTCTAAAATGGTGTTTTTGAATACTCATACAGTCTTGGAATTGCAACAATCTGGGTCTGAGAGGAAAGCTGAGACTGTGGATGTGGATTCAATGAGTACAACTTGGGGAAGAAATCTCCCCAGGGGAGCATGCCCCTGAACCACCCTAGGTTTGGGCTAAGCCCCGGATGTTTACATCTGGCTCCACCCCTGTCATCAAAGTTTTCTCTGAAAAGCTCATTCAGAGCCCCAGAATACACTGCAATTGTTCTTGAAAGCTGATTACAGGTGCAATCCAGTATCTGTCTTTATATGACATACCTGCTCATCACTGTGTATATAGAGATGTGTTATATCAAAATAGATTATGTTATTATAAAATAGAATAACTTAAGTTGAAACAAAAGTTAATAAAGGCTAGTTATTTTGATATTATTTTGGGCACATGAAATAACTAAGCATGTAATCTTGTATATCTCAAAACGTGGAAACACCTTTTCATACAGATTGCAGTTAAGAACAATACCAGTAATTTATTCAGCCCCCTTTCTCAAGGACATAATCTACATTAAGATGTTTTTTCTATAAAGTAGGGAGATAAAAGAGGAAATGTCTCACAGTCTGCTAGAAATTCAAAGTGTCAGTAATGCTTCCTGATCCTTTTCCTTGAGGGATTTATAATTCATACATAAAGATGACATGATTATTGTTGGAGTCTAAATCCAAATTGCAACAGGCTTTCCCCCGAACTTGTTACGTCAGCATCTCTCTTGTGGCACACGAACAAAAACCGCTGGGAGCCTCCTTCTGCTCGGAGATCCGCCGCGTCCAGCAATGCCAAAACGAATATTTCCCCTGTCAGCTGTGTGACGCCGAGTGACACTGGCACCGCGCTGCAGGGTGGCACTGGGTTTAAGGGTTACATCGCGTTCTCTCTCTCTCTCTCTCTCTCTCTCTCTCTCTCTCTCTCTCTCTCTCTCTCTCTCTCGCTCGCTCTCTCTCTTTGGGGCTGAGTGACTCCGTTTTGGTCCAGTCTCTGTTTTCCGTGGTGTTTAGCCCTTACTACCTTCCACCATTACGTCTCAAGGCAAAACGGACTTTTTAGCGCTTGCTTCTCGGACTCTCCAGAGGAAGAGAATCGTCGCCGCTGTGGTTGGCATCGTCATGGTTTTGGCACTCATCATCGCGATTCCCCTGCTGGTCCAAACTTCCAGAACCGATGCGCACTACGAGATGATGGGCACCTGTCGGATGATCTGTGACCCGTACAACCCCAAACCGAGCGCCACGGCTCTGGAGGTCATGCAGGAGCTGAGCGCAGTCCCTTCTCCGGACTTTGTTCAGGGGACTAAAGGTGAGCCGGGTCGGCCGGGGAAACCCGGACCGAGGGGGCCGCCAGGAGAACCGGGGCCACCAGGTCCGAGAGGGCCGCCGGGGGACGGAGGAGATTCTGAAAAGACGGGGCATCCCAGGGTAGTGGGCACAGCGCAGACCGACACCAGTGGAGAGCTCGGCTCTGCTGTCGGCGGGGCAAAGATAGCGTTTTATGTGGGTCTAAAAAACCCTCACGAGGGATACGAAGTGTTAAGGTTCGACGACGTTGTCACGAACCTGGGGAACCACTACGACGCGACAACCGGCAAGTTCACATGCCAAGTGGCTGGGATTTACTACTTCACCTATCATGTGCTGATGCGCGGAGGAGACGGGACAAGCATGTGGGCAGACTTGTGCAAAAACGGACAGGTAGGCTAAATAATGTATTGTTTTAAAGCGTACGTGCTGATTAAAACAAATGAATTAAAGTAATTGCCTCGTGTGTGAATCGGCTCTCCATTGCGCAAAAGAGCATATAGGCAGATATGGAGAGCGCACTCAAAGTAATCAAAAGTCCATGACGGTGGTCACGATGTTGGTTCTTTATTTGATCCCGTTTAGTCAATAGGCTACGTCTGTCTATACATGCTAAATGCTCGCGCTTTGTCGAGAAGTGTGACATAAATGCCAGAGGTTTATTGATTTGAGTTATTTTAGGCTCAGCGCGCACTTGTGTTCGGACGGCCCTGCCGTAAAATGAACATAGCATCTGCCTACAGGAGGGGCATATACTCAAAGCTCTCTCTCTCTCTCTCTCTCTCTCTCTCTCTCTCTCTCTCTCTCTCTCTCTCTCTCTCTCTCTCTCTCTCTCTATTTGCAGGTCCGAGCCAGCGCCATAGCGCAGGACGCCGACCAGAACTACGACTACGCCAGCAACAGCGTCGTCCTGCATCTGGACTCCGGAGACGAGATTTATGTCAAACTGGACGGCGGCAAGGCGCACGGCGGAAACAACAACAAGTACAGCACATTTTCCGGCTTCCTTTTGTACCCGGACTGAAATGGGATAATGGCAGCACTCCATCCTATAACTGCCATGACAGAAATACAACGTCAGTTCGATCTAATCAACAATGTTGATCAGTCCGACAAGAGGAGGAAGACGCCACCGCGCAACGAAGTACTGACGTCTCATATTCAGACTTCTAATCTATCTATTCTCACAGACTATATACGAGATAATTATAATTCCACTTATTTTCACAATCATTGCACATGCTTTGCGGATTCATTTTTTTTAGCAGAAAGCAGCAGATGGCATGTTAAAGGACCCATCTGAAATGGATTTCTTTGCTTTGGAAATAAGTGAAATTATTATGTTCAATTGAAATAGTTATTAATAAATAGAATAAGAGAGATTGCTACAGATGAACAGCCTTTACAAGATGGATTCAGATTTGCAGTGCAGGTGTTCTAGCGTTTCTTTCTCTGTGCATTTTGTGGAGTTGAGGTTATTCATTGACCTGAAGAGGGGTCCCCCTCCCCATACAGAGGACATTGCTGTGTGACGTGATGCTATTTTTGCTTGAAAGTGTGTCTCACAAAGACAGTCCATACATATGTATGCACTTATATATATATTTATTTAAAAAGAAATGGAAATCAGTAAACCTATATAAGCTGTATAGCCTAAATTGAACTGTCCGTACAGTGATGCAAACATGTTTCTATATGTCTTCGTATTCCAGTATACACGTTGGTCAATAATTTCAATAAATGATTATGTTTTCTAAGTTGCTCTGGGAGTTGGCTGTCAGTAAGACCACGACATAGTCAGAATGGAACGGAGGCCAAATGTTTCTAGTAGTGCTGTCAATCGATTAAAATATTTAATCGCGATTAATCGCATTAATGTAATAGTTAACTCGCAATTAATCGCACATTTTTATCTATTCTAAATGTCCCTAGATTTCTTTTTGTCCAATTATTTTTTTCTCATTTTAATGCTCTTATCAACATGGAAAAGTGGATCCGCTTGCTTTGTGCTTTTGTCGCCTGGCTTTGACGAGGGGGCGGAGAATTGCCATCAGCTGTGTGCTTGGCCATCAGCTGTGTGCTTGGCCATCAGCTGTGTGCTTGGCCATCAGCTGTATGCTTGGCCATCAGCCGTGTGCTTGGCCATCAGCTGTGTGCTTGGCCATCAGCCTTGTGCTTGGCCATCAGCTGTGTGCTTGGCCATCAAGTGGTATTTCAGACTGGACGTGCTGCGATGATAGCTCAGTTCACAACGACAAAACACACAGATCACTTTGGTCTTGTCAATGGAACCATTTGGCAACTTTTTAAAAGTAAACTTTCCATTCAGAATCTTATTGGCATCCATTTTGGCGTCTCACGCTCGCCATCCACTCAAAACGTAACGTTAGCCTACTACTCTTTGGCCCAAACAAGTGTGTGCGGCGTGCCTGTTGTTGTGTTTCCGGTCTAGCTAGATCTGGTGTGGTGTTGTAGTTTTTCTAACGTTACTAGTTGTTGCAACAGAATGTGAAAAAAACTACAAAGTTTGCTATGACAAAAAGAACGTGAATCTCGCGATCAAAAAATGTACGCCGTTAAAATGGGTTTGCGTTAACGCCGTTAATAACGCGCTTAACTGACAGCACTTATTTCTAGTGATCAGAAGGAATCTGATTGTACAGCAGGCTGTAGGTTTGACTTAAAAGACGGAAGATTTTTTATAGCGGGCCCACTGACAGGCAAATCATTCTGCACAAAATTTCATTTCACAGCGTTTTTACCTCTGACTTCATTTGATCTCAGAATCCATGTGTGTGTGTGTGACATATAGCTGTGAAATGTAACTAAGTATATAAACTTGCACTTATACGTTACCGCAGTATTTCCATTTTTTTTGTTTCTACTGCATTGTATTTCAGAGGGAATTATTGTCTTTTTGACTAATACTTTTAATTTAATTTGCAGACGATGAAAACATGATAAAGTACAACACATTGTTCAACAAAACTAAATACAAAACAAAACTGTATTCTTATTCAGCACATACACAGTACAATGTAGTGAAATTCAATTACTGCATTTGAACCCATCCTAAATATTAGGAGCAGTGGACAGCTATACATACAGAATCTGGGGAGCAACATGGGGCTCAGTGTCTTGTTCAGGGACACTTTTATATATGTGTGGTAGGAGGAGTCGAGGATCAAACCTCCATTCTTCTTGTTGAGGGGCAACCCTTCTACCTCCGAGCCACAAGCCACCCCTAGAATATAAACCAGTAGTTCCCAAACTCTCTGGCTTGTAGCCCCTTACAAAAAAATGTGACTTGTTGCATTTTTTTGTCATGTTTCAGATTTCTATGAGTTGTAAGCAGTTCCACCAAAAGTGATGTCCCCTCTAAACCTCTCAGATAGTTTTATTTAAATAACTGTTTGAGGCTCAAAGATAAGATGTAGAATGATCAAATATTTTATCAAAAAAAGCAAAGATTAGAAAGACTGCAAATTTGTAGCATAACTCTGTTTAGTCTTCTTTCCTCATAATTTATATCTTTCAGCTCTTCCTAATATTGTGACCCTTTGGAGGGGCCCGACCCTGATGTTGGGAACCACTGGACTAAACTATCTAACAGTAAAAAAAAAAAAAAACTAGCACAACCTCGAGCAGCTACAACAGTAACATGTTAGTCAAGCATTGATGCATTACTATTAACAATATAATCAATCATTCACAATCATTCATTTTACTGCATAAAGGTAGCCTACTTTTATTTTCAACGCATTCTCATGAACGGGTTCTTGTGATATCCTACAAAAACTTACGCACAACAATTCATATGATGTCCTACAAAATAGGTGACCTGGCGACCGGTCACATGACAGCTACGTTTAGCCGTCATTACAGTTCAATTCAGTTGAGAAAAGGTTACTGGGAGACTACAGAGCACCGTGAGCTGCAGGTCATTTCAGTAAATATTTAGCCTGGGAAAACCCTGACGAACTTCCGGCAAATTTGAGATTTGCTCTGCAAGTCCGTCTGGCCAAGAGCCCATTCAAGCCCATTTCCAATTTTTCCAAATCGAGGCACCAATCACAACCGTTGAGGCGGGCTTTACACGATGACGATAGCTCAGCGACGGCCAGCAGCTTTTTGTTTACATTCAACATGACGACCACCGAAGCGCAGCAACCCGTTGATGCTGCTGTCGCTGCTACGTCACCAGGATCGTTGGTCTGATTGGTTGAAGGACTATCCAATTGCGCCCAGATGCATTTGAGCGGAGTCCGTTAGAAATGGGATGTGAATGAACCTTCCCCAGTCAACCAGGCTAGTAAATATGTGGAATGAGAACAATCTATTATTTTTGATGCTTTGCTAACTACAGTTTTCTGATAATACTTCTATACTTTTTACGTCTATGGGAGTTTGAATGGAGGACTTTTACTTCTAGAGTCCTGCCAAGAAAAGTCCATTGTTGAGTGGGCTATGTTTACATTGTTTCACTAGTACTTTTGCTTAAATGAAGAATATGAGTACTTCTTTTACCACTAGAGACACAAAGAAAGAGAGACAATAAGACAGAGCGAGAGAGAGAGAGCTTGCCTGCAAGGGTTCACACCCCCCCATTATGCATTGTGTGTGTGTGTGTGTGTGTGTGTGTGTGTGAGACACAGACAGGTGGCCCTGTCACTGCCACACAGCTCTTTATGCATAACTTGTGGTGGACAGTGATCCATTCCTGCTCTGATAAATGTTAAGATTATGTTTTGTCTGCCTCATGCTTTATGAGTGGCCCATTAATTAAAGTCAACAGCTCAGCACGTCACACTACACTCGGGACGATTCGGGACATCAAATTTGCACACACAATTCAGATTGTTAAGGCATAAAGCACCACATCCTGCAGATAAACGCGGAGATATGGACTCTAACCTCTCAAAAAAGTAGTCAAAGTACATGTTGCGTTGAAACAGACCGCAACAACTGTGATTGGTCCGCTTGGCCGTGGCTTGGTAGTGTTGCATTTCCCCCTACTCATTTCCGGGTTCTCTTTCTCCATAATCAACATGAAATGAAGGAGAGTCTTCATTTTTCCAGATTTCCCACCATGGTCAGAAAACACAAGGTAGACTCTTTGTTTCTCCCACTACGCCTCTCGGTCCTCGCTTTGAAGCTAATGCCTGTCACTCTCTCATTCGCTCTACCACGCACCCCCCAGCATCCACACATGCTGGCCCTGCTATTTTCTTAAAGAGGTCGACGCACACACCAACACACAAGTATAAATCTTGAAAGCTCTGCGTGGAGCTTCCGCTGAAGCATAAATCCTGCTACAGCCTCTGTGTACTCATCCCGACTGTATAGTAGCAGTCCTGAAAACATCCCAGTCTGTACAGTCTAATCATTGAATAATTGAATAGTCAACTATTCTGGGTCAGCCCAACAAGATATAGGTCTGAATATAAATATATCCAAGTAACACGTAGTGATCATGTCGTGCAACTGATGAATTAGGGTACTGGCACCTCATTTGGTCAAATTCAGGCACGGAAAATAATGCACAGCAGACTATAGGGCAGGTGAATATTTTCTTGAAATATTGTGACTTTATTCTCCTTTATATTACTTAATATTCTCGTAATATTACAACTTTTTGACTGAAAATATTACAACTATTCTCCAACTGTCAGATAACACAGATGGGATATCTCTCTCTATATATATAATATTTTGAATGTGCAGAAAGTTTTAAACAGAAAAAACAAATAGAGTCCAGGAGTTTATAAATGAATTAAAATTAAGTAATGTATCATTGATGTGAACAGGTGTGCCTACACATGTGTTGACTCAGCAGAGAATAACAATAAATGAGAAAAGTTGATCTACATTATTACAACAAATTCAGCAGAATGCAGCAAGTGTTAAATGCTCAAATGTTCTGTTCTGTGTTGGACTACCTTCTTGTGCCTGACTGCAATCCTGTTAATTTGAACATTGGTTTAGTAAATTATTACTTATGCCATGTACACACATCTGTGACACTTTTCAGTTTAGTTGCATACCAATTTGCACCCTGGGTAATAATAACAAAGAGGACACTTGCATGTAATGTGGATCTGTCTATACCAGCGTTGAGTTATTGATTTGTCTTACTTTGAATTTTATGGCCTGACATTTCCATGTACGCCTGTTCCATGTACAATCGCCGATATAACTGCAAATAAAAAAAGAAATATAGAGTCTACAGAAAGCCATATGAGGAAGCAACTACAATCTCTTCATAATGTTCATCGTGCCATTTTATTATATCCACTGTTATAATTATTATGAGTCATATTTCTTCATCTCTTCCTCCCTCTCTCTCTCTCTCTCTCTCTCTCTCTCTCTCTCTCTCTCTCTCTCTCTCTCTCTCTCTCTCTCTCCCTCTCCTTCCCAACTGGTCGAGCCAGATGGCCGCCCAATAAGAGTCAAAGTCTGCCTGAGGTTTCTGCCTGTTTTCTTGCCAATGTTGCACCGAATGCATGCTCTTGGGGGAATGGAAGTGTTTTAACAACCTATCAGAGCTATAGGACAGTCTCCGTAATCTCCAGAAGAGAATGATACAAAGGTGGAGGATCAGTAAGACAACCTCTAGTCACAGCATGTGCTTAGCAGTTTCTTGACAGGCTGGGTGAGGCAGCAGATTCTCTTCCAGGTGCACTGTGGATTCACACAACATGCCTTGGCAGGAAAAGTTATGAATGAGTTTTCCAAAATAGATCAAGATACTTAAAGTTGAATTATTGTTAGGTGAGGATGACATTCAGAAGTGTAAACATCAGGAAGGCAGCTGGACCAGACGGTATTACTGGCCATGTCCTTAAAGCCTGTGCTGACCATCTAGCACCTGTATTCACGGTAATATTCAACCTCTCCCTCTCACAGTCTATTATTCCCACCTACTTTAAACAGTCAAACATTGTCCCTGTTCCAAAGAAAACCCAGCCTAGCTGTTTAAATGACTAGCACCCCACAGCTCTTACATCTGTGGTGATGAAATGATTTGAAAAGAGGATTAAAAGATTCGTCACATCCTCCTTACCTGCCACCCTAGACCCCTTGCAATTGGCATATTGTCCCAACAGATCCACAGACAACGCCATAGCCTACATGCGCCCCAAAACGCTAGCCCACTTAGACAACAAATGCGGAAATGTTAGACTGCTGTTTGTGGACTATAACTCATCATTTAACTATACTGTGTATAATTGTGTATGTAACAAATTAATTTGATTTGTATATCTCGTTAGCTGTTTCCTGTGGCACATATTGCAATTTCTGAGGTCCACAACCACCTCCTCAATTTTCTGTTTCAATATATTTACTCTCCTAAGCTTCAGTCTTTAATATATCTACTCTGTTACTCTGTACTAATTCCATATAATTCAAGACTTGTTGCATTTCCCCACTGAAATGATCTCAGTATTAGCCTCTGTTGCTGCCCTGTTAGCTGAGCTCTGAGCCTACTATCTTAGCCTACTGTACCCACAGTTAACGCAACCTTCCTAACTGTGTCATTATGGTTTGTTACCTTGCTGGCTGGTTAATGTAGTGAGCACGGGAAAATAGCTGTTTGTTCACCCTTTACAACTCATGATTTTTTCCTGCAGAAAAATAGATTAGATACAGAATTAGTACCTCATCTTCAGCTATTATTATTTAAGATTGAGATATAGGACCTACATGCAGATGTCAGAGTGAGGAGGCTGCCCATGACAGGCGCCCTGAGCAGTTGGGGGTTCGGTGCCTTGCTCAAGGGCAAATTGGCAGAACTCAGGAGGTGAACTGGCATCTCTCCAGCTACCAGTCCACACGCTGTACTTTGTCCGCACGGAGATTTGAACTGGCGACCCCCCCCGGTTTCCCAAGCCAAGTCCCTAGGGACTGAGATACTGCCTCCCCACTGCCACTTCTACAGAATCAAATTTCAAATGTTGAATCCCAGTTAGTCCCTTCGCCTACAAATCTGCTTTTGTTAGCAGAAAATGCCAAACGTTTTAGAGGTCTCTGGCCGTCTCTGGAACCTATAATACTGAATATTGATAATGTGTCACTTATGACTGACTAATTCGATCACTTAAGACCCTGTTTCCACTAGCCTGTGGTCTACTTACGAAACCACACTTCTCTAAATAATTATTGACCAGTCTATTACCTACATGATAGAGCCAAAGTTAGCATTGCCAGACATTCCTCCACAGCGCTGCGGAGGAGGGTCTGGCTAGTCCACACAGCATTTCGGGATGGGAGGAAAACGTGCTCTGGTTTATTGGCCTTTCTTTAAACCAATCACAATCTAAACGCCAGATGGAGGAAGGAACCTGTTTTGGTGGAACGTGTGTACGTTCAAAAGTTGTTTTAGTCGTGCAACAGAAAATTCAGATTGGAGAGATAGTCTAGCTAGCTGTCTGGATTTAACCTGCAGATGTGAGGACTACAGTACTCATACATTTTAAAATTCCAACACAAGGAAAGAGGAATGGGGAAAAACATCTAGCCAAAAAGAAGGACATCCGGTGTCAAAACATTCGATTAATGGCGAATGATCGTTGTAAAAAAAATGTCTGACAACAAATGTGTAGTTTTACTGTTTTACAGTTTGTTCACATGCAATATCTAGTCGTAGCAGCTAACAAACTCTGAGGGGAAGCATTGTGGACCTTCATTTTAAGACTCAGAATGTGAATCCCAGCCTCTGGTGTACGTGGAGTATGGTACATCAATGTGCAATTGAAAATGTTTGCAGCTTTCTTCCAAAACATATTTGGCAGAAAGAATCCTACCACATCCAGAGTTTCAGATCTTTCCTTCTAGTTAGATAGACAGACACTCTGACCTTCTTCCGGATGTCCTAGCTCTAAATAGAGAGTTTCAGATTTGTTAAGGAGAGTCCTTGACATTCTCAGATTTGACACAATGCATCGTCAAAGAATCACCCTTTGCTTATTGATTTATCAAAAACTCAACAGGGCAAAAATTGGACTTGCTACAGATGTAAATATCTAGAAAACTAGACTAGGTAAAACAAACCAGATTTATTGTGATAAAGGTTAGCCCTTTAAAAGCACTTCACTCTGTGACTGAAGTGTCTTTTAACTGGGTGACATTTCACAGAACATACAAATCCGAGCTCTGAATCAAAGAGAACCCCTCTGTGAGCCACTGAGGCAGAAATCTCCATCGGCAGCTGTCAGACTTCATCAGACATGCACGATTACTGTCACCCCTTCTCCCGTCCTACAAGCATCTCTGCTAAATAAAAGGCAACAGGTTTTTATGGCACAACACAAAAAATGTGCCAACGATATAGGACACAGCGTCTGGGATAAAACAACACTTTATTTGTTGCCTTCCAGCCTCTCTCATTTAGCCTGCTTTTAGAGGGGCCCTGGGCAGGCAGGTGGATGCTTTATGTGTCTGATTGACACTTGAGCCAGGGGTCTGACACAGATGCTAGATTTCCTTTGCACCAGCACTAATAAAACAACAAGACGTTCTTTGTCACTTCCAGAAACAAACAGTGGAGATGGTCGGCGCTGCTGGCGAACATTGGGCATCGCGCGCTAACTTTTTCTGACAAGAGGCAATGGTTTAAAATAGGTATGTCTCTCAGAGAGCAAACAGAGGCAAAAAGAGCACTTAGGGGAAACATTTCACTACAAAGAAATCCAATATGCTCTGAGAGGAGGGGAAAAGACTCTGACGGAACTTTACTACAGGAATAGTGTGTGGCGGGGTTTCGTTTCTTTGCATTTCTTCAAGGAGGAGGACCAGGAAATAGTGGCCATGCTAATAGCAGTAGCAAACAGACCTAGCCAGTTTGCTCAGTGTCTCTGAAATGACTAACCAATGAGTTGCTGGCCAACAGTGGCCCTCCTGCCCCCATTTACAACGACGCATATGTTACTCCCTATTGCCCAGTGGCCTGGATGCCAGCCGAACATTTGAGGTCGGGAAGTTCGGTCTGGACTTGATCCGTTGTGGAGCAACTATGCTCGTATGCTCCAACCAGAGCTGTTTGGACCAACCAAATTGTCAGGGCGGGCTTTATACGATGATGGACAGATGATCAACAGTAACGTAATCAACCACGTCACCAAAGAGCGCTTGGGTTGAATTTGTTTACAACAAAGATGGCTGCCGCTGGAGAATTGAGATGTGTAGATTCCGCTATTGCGTGCGTGCAGTTAAGTTCTGTTGACAACTATGCATTGCTCAACCTACGTCACATGCTCCGTTGCTCTGATTGGTTGGAGGTCTAACCAATAGAGTGCAGAGGCATTTTCTTTCCTGGTTTGGTTGAAACACGCCCCATATTCACAGCCCAGTGGAGTGGTATCAGAGTCGTATTCTGACTAGAATCTGAGTATGACCAGGTCAGGCTAAGTGTCCAGCCTCAGGAAGGTTGGGGGGAGGGCTTTCTGTGACAAGAAACTTCACCCATCTGCAGCCTGATGAGCTGCTGTGACGTGAAACCATCAGGCCTAAAGCCTGGAGGGAGACTAATGGAGGTATAGGGAAAAAGAGAGAGGTATTGTCCATGATTTATAAACTTTTCCTCTTAGCTGTTTTAAGGCTCAGTCACTGCTGCTATCTGGATTCTCTCATAGAGGTGAAGTAAATTCACACAAATCTGTGAAATGCCTTGCTACAAGCGTTGGCAGGGGTCGTGACCAGGCGTGTTGCTGCAGGAGCCCACTGGAACGGAACTTTTTTCTGTTAGAAAATACAATATTTGTAGTTTGCATAATCCGGTTGAAAATCAGAGTTTTTAAATTTATTTTTTAAAGAAGCTTCCTGAGGACAGTCCGCCCCGGTTGACAGCTGCACTGGGAGCGGGGAGCCCCGTCCCTCCCCGCGAGGAGAGAGGGTGCAGCGAGGGTTATTGATGTAAAAGTCGCATCAAATCCTCCTTGGTTGTTCACACTGCAGCTGAGACCTGGGTCTGATTCAGGACCACATATGGAAGTGGTCTAAATCAGATTTGAAAAAATCGGATGTGGGCAAGATTTGAGTGTTCACACTTCTGAAGAAGTCTGACCTGGTCACTTTACCCCACATTTTTTGGGGATTTGGGCCACTTTTGCCTGCAGTCTGAATGTAGCCATATTAGCATTTAAGGGTGTTGATCGATTTACGTCAACTCATGAATTGAGTAACATGCAAGAAAACATTCCACATTGCCAGTAGCTGCCAGCAGTAGCCTTTGGGAGGTGCAGTCAATGAAATTATTTCCCCTTATTTAGCTGACTGTAACTAGTAAAGATGAAAATGCAGTAAAACACCTTTCATTTTATAGTTATAGTTAGGGCTGAACATTTTGGGAAAATAATCTAATTGCGATTTTTCTGCCAGATATTGCGATTTTTGCTACATATTGCACCTTTTACGATCATGTTAAATAAAGTCAAAATAAATAAATGAAAAATCCACTGAAAATAAGACATTTCTTTAAACAATCTGTGGTATGTAACATTAGTCCAGCATTTATCTTATGAAAAAACTGTAAATATAATAATAAAAAGAGGAATTAAAAATGTCAAATCAAATGTTACACTAACCATTCAACTAAATATTTCACATTCGATTAATCGCTGTCTTCACGATTAGCTAATAGCATTCTTTCAAATCGTGATTTCATGATTTCTGTGTAATTTTTCATCTGATGATCATAAATGACCTGTAACAGGAAACAAGACTTACAGTGAAAAGAAGGCTATTTTTATATAGTTTTTATCATTGCCTTTGCCCAGGTCAGATTTTTCCCACGAAGTCACAATATGATTTACGGCAGGTAGACGGCGATACAGAGCACACATTCTGACGGGTCACTGATTTCATTGCAACATCTGAAAAGCCTGTGTAAGCGTATCCAGCCAGGTAAAAGGTAGTAGGAGATTGCTTTATATAGGCCTAATTGTATTCTAATTTAATTTTAGAAGTTATCTGATGTAGCTATGGTTGATACTGGGGCAGGACCATCACAGAAAAAAAGGAAATTAAACCCAGAACAACTAAAAGCTAAAAGGGAAAGTAACAGACAGATATATAAATCTATAAATCTAAGTTATTATTATGTTCGTTGCTACAAAAATCTCTCAAAGCTTTGGCTCGTGACACAGTGACAGCGATACCAGGTTTAGCCCACGATACATATAGGCTAAGTATGCAACAGTTGAAATGCAACGATGCATCTGTAACATATTCTCTTATTTTAAATGAATGATTTTCTGTCTGAGCAAATATTCATTGTGACTACATGACCTCCCAGCGATGGGAATAACGGCGTTATAAAGAACGGCGTTACTTTTTTTCAGTAACGAGTAATCTAATTGATTACTCTTTCCATCTTAATAACGCCGTTACCGTTACTGCCAAAAAATGTGGCGCATTACTATATTTGAAGCTATTTTTTTCATCAGACCAACTAGATTCTGTCTGAGCCGAGAGGCAAATACTTTTTTTTACTGTTGTTCCTCGGTTAGTGGGCAGTGCACGACGCAAGCGCATAAATGCTGACGATTGGCTGAGGTTGAGTAAAATGTCATGGTGAGCCAATCAGAGGTAGAGTTGGGCGGGTGTTCGAAAGCAAGCATAGTCAGACACACAACGAACAACACAAGCGAGTCAGTCAACGAGAGAGAGAAACAGGTATGGCGTTATGAAATCAAGGAGACGGTTAACTTTACCTGCTACGGATTTTCCACCGTGGTCAGAAAGAACAGGGGAGACACTTTGTTTCTCTCACTATATGACTCTAGAGTCACCGTCACTCTCTCACTTCTCCCTCGCTCTATCACCTACTCCCCACACACACACTCACACACACACGCACACATACACACACATGCTGGCTCGACGCACACACCAGCGCACAAGTATAAACATCAGGCCACTTACGTTATTTGCACTACAAAGAGTGTATACATGTGTTATTTATTTTTGGTATAGTGCTTAACAAGCATAATTTAATTTTGCCCAGTTGTGGCCTGTTGAGGTGTTGTGTTATTTGTATCGATCCACCATATAAACATAATATCTACATACATGGCATTTGATTGGAGGCTAGTCTCACTTTGTCCCACAGCAACATTAAAATAGTTTAGATTTGTGTACATTGTTTCTGTTAATAATGTATTGTATTAAGTGTCCATTTCATTATAATATTCAGATTTATCATAAATAATTGAACATGCACATGTATTTTAAGTTCCATTAAAGAGGGGTAGGTAGAGGTGGGGTCATATTTGAGCATTTAAAAATGTACTTGAAAGTAACGCAATAATTACTTTCTGAAGTAACTAGTTACTTATATTAATTTCTAACTGAATAACTAATTTAATTGCTTTTTGGAAGAAGTAACTAGTAACTGTAACTAATTACTTTTTAAAAGTAACTTGCCCAACACTGTGACCTCCCGGTAACGCTAACTCAGTAATATACAGTACAGTGGGCAATACAGCACTGTAAGGAAAAGACCTTTACAACAGCTAGTGTGGTAAAAACACTAGTGCTTTTGTCCAAAGCAGCTGCTGAAAGTTACATATAGCCACTTTAACCATGCTCAAGCACACATGCACACACCATGTTTTTCTGACGCCGTTTTGTCTGAGGATGACAGAGGTTTTTCCGACGCTGAGGCCGTTTCGTTTGAGTCTTACACCTGAGTCTGAGATCTGAGGATGTCCTAAAATGAACACCGTACTGCAGAGTAAATCCAGATAGCTAGCTAGACTATCTGTCCAATCTGAGTTTTCTGTTGCACGACTAAAACTACTTTAGAATGTACACGTTCCACCAAAACAAGTTCCTTCCTGAGGCTATTTTGCTGCGGCATCGCGGCTTTTCGCCGGTGCTTAGCACCGCCCAAGACGATTGTGATTGGTTTAAAGAAATGCCAATAAACCAGAGCACGTTTTCCTCCCATCCCAGAATGCTGTGTGGAGTAGCCAGACCCTCCTCCAGCGGGCTTTGGAGGAGGGTCTGGCAAAGCGAGACTAGTGTCCACCTAATAAATGTATGTCCAATATTCACTCTCTTTTAAAGTTACAACCTCGAGAGGGGAACCTATGGGGATAATCGGTAATTGACTCTGTAGGTTTGTTACTACGAGTGAATCCATTCAAATTAAACATTGTTTTCCATTGTTAGTGCAGCTTTAAGCAGACATCAACAGTACATCCTTCATGCCGTAGCAAACACCCAAAATGAACAAAAGGATCCTTGTTGGAGCACCTAAGTCCCTTTAATGCTCTTGGTGCTCAATTCACACCCCAGCAGACAACCCCAGAAACCTGTATATAAAACCAGAGGGAACCTCTGCACATACGGGTGAGTCCAGTTTTGTATTATCTTTTTGACCTTGTGAAGTAACTGTCCCTTTCCATTTGTGCATCTTATTAAAACAGAACAGAAATCAGCTCTAGCACCCCTGTCAAAGAGCTGATAAATTATGGAAAGACTAAGAATGGCTTTGGGGAATTAAGGTGGGTGTATAGCTTTAACAGATCCAGTTTAAATGTAAAAATGTCTGAGTGACTGAAAGTGCAGGTGTGTGTACGTGCACATGTGACACAGAGAAGAAGAAAGGATTTATGGGAGGATTTGTAGATTTCTGTCTGTTCGATATATCAGACAGCACGACGCTTATCCATTTGGGTTTTTAACCACTTAATAAGATAAGATAAAACTGTATTGACTGAATGGTACACAGCTTGTTCTCTCTTTTTACAATTAGCATAGTGTTGCATGTGATTGGGATGTCTGTGGGAGGTGCATCATGCCAGCCCTGTGGCGGAGTAAGGGGTACCGAGTACGGCGAGAGTACTGCCAGCGACTCTCGCTGTATCAGGGGAATCCGCATGGAGAGATCTGCGGTGTGAGTTTTCCAAGGCTCATCTCTGGGGAACATTAAAATTCATGAGCAATAGTTACCATATTAAACATGATCTCCATGAAATGCCATTGCTTTTTACTTCAGGTTACGATGCCACATTTCACTTACCTGCCGCGTGTAAAAGTAAAACGCCAATTACTTTTCTTGTGTGACTTCCTTCTTGACATTTGGCAGAAAAAGTTAACCTGTTCAGAAACCCAATTATATTCCAAAAAATCTCTAAATGCACTCAATAAATCATTAGCAATCGGAAAAAAATGATCATGTCCGTTAAAATAGTAGGGGAATCTGAACATATTTACTGCCAGATATGGTGACAGCAGTTAATGTTATTGTCCTGTCATAGATAAAGGCATTTTGTCCCCAAAGCACTGCAGCTGAGCCCACAACGGCCGTCTGTAGGCCGCAGGGCCGGTTTATATTTAAACAGCTCAGTTGCTGATTGTGTGCACTAACTGACACCACACCAGTGTCACCCTCACTCTAACGCTTACTCACCCTCTCTCATCTTTTACAGAAAACATATATTAATCTTACTGGAATTGTTGGGTCTTTGTAAATTATAGAGTGTGGTCTAGACCTACTCGATCTGTAAAGTGTCTTGAGATAACTCTTGTTATGATTTGATACTATTAATAAAATGTCATTGAATTGAATTAAATCACATTACCATTACTCATTTTGTTTCTTTTAGGTCCTAAATGGTTGCTTTAGGGCTACAGAATATTTGTTACATCTTATGTATGAAATGACAATGTGTAAACAATGTGAAAATGGTAAAGTGTTGAATAGTGATGAACCTATAGAAAAATATACCCTGAATCTGCAGCTCCCTTTAACTTTACAGAGCTTTATAGTGAGTTTGATCTTCGTTTTGGTTCACTCTCACAGCTCTCATTGCATCATATTCAGCATCAGCAGCAGGCAGCTGTTTATTTTTTTATTTATTTTTATTATTTTTATAGAAAAAGCTCTAAAAAGCGACTGTACACTACCTACTAATCCAAATTGTACCCCAAAATGACTTACAGAAGGACCCCCAAACCACTTAATATGCAACTCAACTGTATAGCCTACTACTGACTTACAGTGTAGGCTACTTCTACATCAGAGGAAGACGTTGTACTACTGTATTTACCTGACAGAGAATGCTGCAGACACAGAATGTAATCACAAAATATCACAATGAAAATGTGGAGTAATCAGACAGTCGCGACTTCGTCTCGGGTCGTATGATTGTTAGCAAATTTAACACTTCAACAGAGCTGTTCATTTCTGTACAGGTTTAGTGGCTTGACGGTTAACGGTGAAGTAGGGGATTTGATTCGCAGGGGTATTTTGGCGACGGTAATGGTATTAGTGTTGTAAGTTAGCAGTAGATCATCAATGAGCCAAGTCTCAGAGATTGCTATAACTGTCATTTTTTGTTAAATTTGTTGTAAACACTGTTTGAATTTAGGCTCCTGCTGTTGAAATGTATTATGGATACTGCTTCATCCATTTTTATCTTAACATTAAACTGGTCATCAGTTTAATATTCACACTTTATTTGTATGTTTAGAAAAAGTTATTCTCATGATCTATATCTTCTCCAATTCTTGTAATTTATGTTCAGTATAGCCAAATGTTCTCAGTTCTAGACTTTCATGATCCATATTCTCTTCAAAGGTTTGATTTATTTCACTCAAAATGTATATCCATGACAAATTTCCATTTTTTCAATGTCAGATCTTAGGGAACACATATAGGCCTACGTGTCCTTTGACTGTATACATGTCTCATTCATCAGTCTAGCCGGCAGTAACTAATTATCTTTATTTGTACAAATCACTGAGTTCTCTTACCATGATGTTTTTTGCTTCCTCGGGAGAGTTGTTCAACTTAATCCATTTTTTGCAGTTCCTTGTCCAGGTGGCTTGTATTTTGTTCTGTTTTTTCAAGATCCGTGCCTGCATTGCTATGTCGGCGTTCGTTTTCTTTAGAGGGCTTAGTTTTCCTGTCCTTCGTGGGAAGTTAATGACTGAGCAAAGTTTTTGCGAGACAACGCAGAGGTTTTAGCGATATAACACAAAAGGTTTTGCGAGATCTCGCAAAGTTTTTGTAACTTTGTCAGTGTACTTCTGGTCCGGCTCCACACAACAATCGAACTGCGAGAGTCATGATGGAGGAGGATTTGAAGGATTAGTGTATTCAAGAGCGGTCCCTGAAGAGGTAATACTACACATGCAAAGAGACAAGGTGGGCAGAACATTCATGAATAACGGTGTAACAACCCAGAGCATGGAAAAGTGACTAACGTTAAGTAAACTTGGTGAAAAATGGACTGTTACGTTACTATTAACGTTAGCTGTAGTCCTGTTAAACAAGTCTGCTGCAGCAGCACTGACCACTGCTGCACATGTAGAAAGGTTTAGTAATGATGCTCCAGCTGAAGCAATAAGTCCTTCTGACAAATGTAGATTGCAGTGAGAGTAGATGAGATGGATACAGGAGATAAAACTCGACCTTCTCATAATGAAAACTACATTTAGATTGGCCCTCTGCTCCAGCTCTTCAGGGATAAAATAATTTACTAGACAACAAAATGCTGCGATCATCTAAAAAAAAAAATACAGCTACTTAAGAGAATCCTCCTGTCAATATTTCCTAATAGGCTCTGCATTGGCATGATCCATTTTGTCTAAACAAAGAGAGGACTTAAGCCTCTTAGGATGTTTGTCCCCTTATTAGTTGACTCACTGTACATGTTTGAACTGATAAGATGGCTGATTAGAGCAATCACCAGTGTTTCTGTCTCTGCCTTTGCTGTTTTTCGTTCTGCAGTGTGTCCTTCTTACTAGTCTTTCTGCCCCGTCTTCCCTCAGTCCTGAGCTACATCTGCATTCTCTGTTTGACTTCAGGGTCTCACACCCTGGGGTCAAAGGTCAGCTGACCTGTACTTTTTATTCTCTCTCATGCATGCTTATGAGCCCCGTTTCAATCTGCATTACTTTTAGCTCTCTGTTTCATTGTCTCTTACTCTCTGGCTGCAGCGAAATGAAAAAGTTTATCTTTGTAAATGTTCCTATTATAGTGGAAGCTTTCCTTCCTCCCAAAATCCCTTACGACAACTTCAGAGAGTTGAAGAGGTTTTTTTTAACTGGGGAGGGAATAAGCTACGCAGATATATGATACCTTGCTTTGGCCACTGTAATGCACCTGATTGGAAGGCTGTTACGGGGCACTGAGCTGTTAAAGGTAACGCTTCTGACTTGGACCGATTTAGCCTATAACCTGAAAATTTCGAGAAAGAGTCAATAATCCCCAGCAGGCAGGGTATTGATCTGCTAGGTTCGGACACAAGCTGTATCAAATTTAAAGTGTCAGAGCTGTAGAATGAGCAACTGTCACATTCGAAATAAACAGTAGGCATTGAAAGTGCATTACATAGTAAGATAGGTTCACGTATGAATTTACACAATTAGTAATTGTCTGCCAGCATTCCTCTTTTCGCCTTATTTACAGCTAAAGTGTTGCTTTTTGCTGTAGTTTTTTCATGTTCTTCATTGGTGGAAGTATGCGGCACACGATCGATCCATTTTCCCCAGGCCCGCAACCTTGGCATGATCTTTGATTCCACCCTGTCCCTTGAGCCCCTCATCTGTCATTTAATTAAAACCTTCTTCTTTCACCTCCGCAACATCGCCAAAATCAGACCCTCTCTCACACCCCCGGCTGCTGAAAGACTCATTCATGCCTTCATCTCCTCCCAACTGGACTACTGCAACTCACTTCTCCTTGGCATCAGCGCTACCAACATCAACCGCCCGCCAGCCGCCCGCCTCGTCACCCGCTCCAAATCCTGGCACCACATCACTCCAGTCCTAAAACAACTCCACTGGCTTCCATCTCCCACCAGATCGCCTACAAAATCCTGGTCCTCACCTACAAAGCCCTCCACCATCTGGCCCCCTCATACCTCAATGACCTCCTCTCCCCGTACCAACCCTCACGGTGCCTCAGCTGGTCTCCTCTGTATCCAAAAGTCCAACCTCCGCAGTTTTGGGGACAGAGCCTCTTCCAGGGCAGCTCCCAGGCTCTGGAACTCCCTCCCCCAAGAGATCCGTACCTCTGAGTCCCTCACCATCTTCCAGTCCCGCCTCAAGACCCATCTCTTCACCTCTGCCTATCCGTAGCCCCATGCCCCTTCCCTTTTCATCTGCGCCTGAATCTTGTTTTGCATTGTTTTTATTATCTAAAGTGACTTTGAATTCGTGAAAAGCGCTGTATAAATTCAATTTATTATTATTATTATTATTGTTATTATTATTATTATTATTATTATTATTATTATTATTTTGTATGGTGGAAGAGTAAAATGACGCTTAACACACAGTTATTGTGGCAAAATGCAGCCACATACACATACAGTATCTACTTCTATTTACTTAATTCTATTCTTCTTTCTTTTAATTCTGTTATTTAATATAATTCAATTAGCTAATTCTATTCGTATTTCCTTACTTTTTTATTTATTTCTGTACTATTATTACTTCCGGCTGTAGCAATTGGTGCACCCTGTCTAACATGTACGCTATAAACTCTTCAGTGTTCATCACAAACAGGTCTACAATGGCTTGTTTGGTAGTCTACTCATAAGGCTTCCTCAGGAATGTCCTGCTATGACCTCTCTTTTCTCTCCACATAACCCATACATCCCTGCAAATCAAATACTAAGGCGAATTGTTGCTATGGCGACAAAATGCTATCGTCTATCATCCATTTGGTAATGTGATAGTAGGAAATTGGCTCTTCTCCACAGAGCAAAACCAATATCATCTGTCCATTTGTCCTATAAATTATTTTATAGGAATTTATCCTATATAAATTTTGTTACTAATAGATGGCCAGGTGGGCCATTTTCTGAGATTAAAAAACAAAAAATAAATATCTGATTACTTTGCAAATCAAGTCCTGGATCAATGAATTAGCAAAAAAGAAAAAAACAGAAAACACACCCTTGTTAGCTCCTATTTAAAGAAACTGTTTTTACACTAGTAACATTTGATATGTATAGCTGGAGTTGCATGCCCTTACATACCACAGCTACAATTAAAAAAAGAACTACTAATCAGATATTTAGAATGTATAAAAGTAGTTACTAAAAAAAAAAAAAAAGACAGGAGCATACTTGCTTTTCAATATTTTGCTTTTACTTTAAAACCATCAACATCTCTTAAACAAACTGGAGACAATCTATGAAAAAGAAAATGATTGATGGACAGCAGACACAAACCTCTGAACAGTGGCCCAAAGCTTTGTTGTTTACATGATTTTGCTGTTACAAACTGTAGCCACTTAAATAGAATTACAAAGAGTCATTTTTGTTTCTTTATAACCCATGCAAAAAAAGGTTTGAGAGCATATTTCTCTAACTGCAATCAAAAACCAAGTTTGTCTTTTTTGCATCACAAAAAGTTTTGATTTTGAATCCAAAAGTTCTGCTCGTGAGTGAAAAAGTTTTGAGTCTAATGGCTTCGATAAGAGATTCTATTGGTGGGTTTGACCGGGCATGGTCACACCCACATTCAAGTGCTGCAGCCAATAGAAACATGGCTGCAGCTCTGGTAGGCATCCAGTCTCTTCACCTAAAGCTACACTTGACCTCCTGGCCGTGTTTGTGCTTTACAGAGAATGTTTTATGAAGATATTCAACACATAATGTGGCTTGCTGCATGTTTAATTGTGCTAACAGACTCTCCAAGAAGTCTATACTCCAGTTATTTCGCTGAGTGAAATATTATTTTATTTTACGTTAGCATTATTAGGGACTGTTCGGTATTTATGGGATGGACCACCGGAGCAAAATAGGGGAGGGTCATGGCTTTTTATTCTTTGTTGAGGGGAGGGTCACCCAACTTTTGTATTCATGAAAAAAGCAACATTTCAAAGTGGCTTGTTTGGTGCATATTTTTTCATGTAGCTCTCAGTCTCTGCCCTCCTTCGCTACCAGATGGGTCTGACCCATGAGTTTGCTGGGGGGCAGGGGGCGCTGCCCCCCTAGTGGCTGAAATGGGTAGTTGCATTGTTTAAAATAATAATTATTTCTGGCATGACCAGACATTTTATAAATATCTTAAATAACACAAAACAACTAAGTGGTGGTAGGTAATACATCAGATTTCATATATTAGTAAAAAAAATATGACCAGGCTGACGATGGGAGCAGCAGGACGCAAAAGTTACTGTTCTACTAGTCTGGACATCTTGCCGTGCCAACGTTGCAGTAAAGGTTTCCTAAATGCCATGTATATACATGTGATGTCATCTTACTAATTGATTGCAGGTTTTGTGTAGATTTGGACTTGTATACGTTTATTCCACTTTGTTTAAACGGCGAAGTGGAGAGGCCTCGTTCACCTGTTTGGAGCTGGCTGGTGAATGTGACGCTGGTATCGGCCTTGCTGGACAGTGACTCTGTTTGTGGATCTACTGATCGCTGTGGATTACTTTTTTTTTCGTGTCAGTGGATTACAGCAAAATACGGATCTTTTTTCTTAACGTGTCTTAACATTTTATGGTGAGTTTGGGGAGGTATCTCAACAGACTGGAGGTGGAACACTGATTGTTCACCGTTACATTTTAGTTGAATTGAAGCGTCTGTCTATTGCGTTCCAAAACAGCCGTGCTGCGATTAGATTTCATAAGGGCGAATTGTTAAATTGTTACAGTGTAATTTAAAATCTGCTTTAAAAATAAACATATGTGTTTTGGAATATAATGTTCAGCTTCGGCAGCTTTCCCTATGTGCTAAAATATACAATGACGAAGCCTAGTGACCAGTCCATAGCAACCAGTGTTGAATTGGTGATTTCCCAGTGTCCTTTGCTGAATGCTCTCAATATTTTATTGTTTTATTTCATGTGAATACTAGTTTACTAGAGGAGTAACTTAGTATTTGAAGTAATGCAGTAATGCAGGAAGTGTGCATTTAGTTTCCATGCTTATTGTGTTTCCACAACAATGTTAATGAGTAAATCTACTGAAATGGCCCCCACACCATAACAGAGGAGTGGGATGTGTAAGATGAGAATGCAGAGGTTAACTCCTGTATGTCATGGCTGTAAAAAAAAACAATGGCATCTGTACTTCTTTGTTAAGCGCAAACTTGCACATAAGGGGAGGGTCATGCTTCTTTATCAAATCATTTTGGTGGGAAAAATTATTACTGGCGAGGGGAGGGTCAAGTCTTTTTAGCCTAAATGTCCCAAAACTCCTCCGGTGGCCCCTTAAATGAATAACGAACAGTCCCTTAGCATGTTAACTAACTTATTAGCTTTGGAGCAAGACGCCCAGCTAATGAGAGCAGAGTTAGCTGTCATTAGTAACCTTAAACCGGCATGCACCGAAGTCAAAACGTTAAGTGCTACAATGTAGCGTGATAATACTTTTGAACAAAAGTTGTTCGTGTGAGGTTGGAAAATGAAGGTTCACCACGTTATCTGGGAACGTGTTGGCCGTGGAGCTCTCCGCTCGCACCGGAGCTCCGAATTTCCTATAACGTTATGCTGTGATAGCCATGGATGTAACGTTATAGAGAGCCAACACATTCTCACTCCCATCTCGTCAAATACGGACGCTTGGTCAGGTGCCTTTGACGTTGTAATTGACGATAAAAGTCTCCTTAAGCGTCATATAACGCGCTTTAACTAAACACACTTGGTCGGGACTTGATGCAGTTAGGTTAAGGAAAAGCTCATGGGTTGGCTTACGTTTCCATGGCTCACGGGAATGGGACGGTTGAGTTTAGGGAAAGGTCGTGGGTGGACTTACGTTTCTGTGACACGCGGCAATAACGGGATGGTTAAAGACACACGTGGTCTCCTGGGTGAAAGTCCTGTGTTTGACCCATCCACCACCCCGACCAACCTCCCTACGCGGAATCTCCCCCTTACATACTACTTGCTAAACCCCGTGTAGATGCTGCTCTCCCCCGTAAGTTCTACAAACACGCTGAAGGACGCTTTTTTCGTTGCTTCAGACGCTGACAGCCACTGTCCAAATGTCCGTATTTTACGAGTTCGGAGTGAGAACGGGTTGAGAGAGCAGGCCCCGATCTTTGACTTTATATGGTCATTGTAATGTTAATGTCACGCTAGACTTGGCAAGCTGTGTAAAGTTACAGTGTGGGCAACTTAAAAATAATAACCAGTCCAGGCAATTTGTTCATTAATTTAGCTGTTTGTATTGTTTCCAGACAGGCTGGACCAGTTGCTCAACATGAGAAGACAGGTCTCTTAACAAGACTTCTCGTCTGTGCAGTGAACACTATGAAAGTCATCACTTCATCTCTCTCTGATTTCAAAGTGTTGGTCTGTACAGACTGTGCTGTTAGTTATATGTAGTTTGCTGCTAGCATGCAGCCTGACATCTGACTCCCCCCCGTGTGAAATACCAAACTCCTTCCTACATAGGCTACATTGCAAAACGCTTTGTTTGCATCACGTAAAACTGCAGTAATCCAGGGACATTTCCCTACCCAGTCCTCCAGCTACGTGTTCATCGGGTCCCGGGACACCAGCCTGAGCCTCCATTTCAACAATGAAAAAATGAAACATAGCAATACGTGTTATCAAAATTCGCGCCTAGCTGCCTACGCCTACGCCGGCCTACCTACTGTTGCAGCCAATGAACAGCCGACGGGAGCTGGCTGCAGGACGACTCAATCACAATGAACAGTTTTTAATGTTCTATCAGACTATAACTACTCGAGCGTCTGCTCTTGAGACTTTGCTCTAATTTTCGGGACAATTGGGGCAGGATTCGGGATTAGGGACAACTGCTTGGATTTCGGGACTTCTGGTCACCCTAGTTTCAGGCAAAATAGCTGCAGCAATGGGCAGGATGAGAAACATGTGTCTTGAACATCAAAGCATGTAAACCTATTCTAGTAGACCCTAAGAGTACATCTATGATGCTGAAAAGGAGTATAATAGGGGCTCTTAAAATTCATAAATCCTGTCAACCATGCTGTCAACAGGATTCAAGCATTTTACTGCCATCTATTGTCTACAGTCACCAAGTGCATCTTTCAATTAATCCCCTGCTTACCGTTGTGCAGCAATGATGTATGGTGGCAGAAGGGGGCAAATAAAACCCTTGACATCTGTATCTCCAGCTGTTTTCCCCGCCCATACACTCCATCATGCCCTTTACGTTCCCTTATGCTAGTTACTTAGCAAGAACTCTTTTGGTGGTCGAGCCATTGCCCACCAAGCTCTGTCGAAAATTTCAAATCCAGGCTGAACACACATCTTTTCTGTTCACTACTGACAATTTCACCAGCTGTGACCCCTAATTACTGTTTTACCTCGTTGACAAGGAAGCCTGCTCCTGATCCTGTAGTGGTTATACTGTGCATATATATATATATATATATATATATATATATATATATATATATATATATATATATATATATATATATATATATATATATGTTTAATTACTGTTACTAATCTAAGCCTTGTTGCTGCATATTAAATATTATCTGTGTACAGTATGTGTGTGTGAATGTGTGTATGTGTGTACTTTCACTGTTGTTTTTACTGACTTGTAGAGTGTACAGAGACTCTCTTGGTGATGTGCACTTTAAATAAACTGAAGTTGAATTTTTTTGTCAATCTTTACAATCATTCACTGAAGAACCAAGCGCTCAATGGTGTTTTTTACCCCCAAAGGCTCCTTCCAGGCAGCGCTGCAACCGTTGCCTCCAAGGCGCCTAACCCTAACCCTAACCATAACCATAACCATTGCCTAATTGACTTCAAGGCAGCGCTGCGGCCGTTATCTTCACGGCACCTAAGTTGTAATGGAAAGAGGCGCCAATGTGTGAGTGCTTGGTTGTTTTTATTGATTAATTGTGCTATTTGTGGTGTTAATGTGTCTGTGTGTGGTTATTGTGTTACTGAGAGTGGTTAGTAGGGCCTGTTGGCGCTGTTGGGGGCAAAAAACACAGATAAACGAACCAAGCAGGCCTGCTTTATTACAAGATCCAAATTTTCTTCAAAATGTGCTATTTTCAGTGTGTAGCTTGTTAGCTCGAAGTTTGTTATTGTTTCCCGAAGTGAAGGGATTTTGAAAACGGCGACACAAAGAGAGCAAAAGTTAAGGGACATGTCAGGCTTTATCCTGGAAATGTAGTTATTAGTTATTTACAAGATATTCCTGAATAACCTAGAAATTATTAAAGTCAGTCCCTCCAGGATTTTGTGATGTTGCGATCGCGCCAATTCACGCAAGTTCAACCAATCACACACACAAACACACACGGTGGATGCAGGAAAAACCGCAGATGAGACGTACACGATGACCTAAATTGATGACAGCTACACTTGTTATTGTAAGTGCAATGATAAGTTAAAGTCCAATAAGTATTTTATCAAACCGAATGTGTGTCCCAGCACAGGTTAGGAAATTAACAATGTAAAGATCAACAAGCCACTGACAGATATGTTCATATTTGATTCATTCAATAAATTCAATTTTTTTGTCTTAAATCCACCAGCCATTTTCATATTATACCAACATTTGCAACATCCTGAGCCTTGTTGGTAAGGTTTCTAGGAAATCTCAGCCCAAAGTAGTTTTATTCTACCCGAAACAAGTTTCCTTTTTATTTTCAAAAGAACTATACAAAAAAAATCTCAACTTTCTTGCAACTTTCACTGTCTCCCGCAACTTCAATACAACAAAATGCAAAGACATCGCAACTTTTATTGCAATTTTTTACAAAAGCTCCCGCAAAATCAGACATTTTGGGCCGCAACAATCTCAAAAAAGGCCGTGAAATACTACTGATAAGTAATAGTTTATTATATATATTTTTTATGTTTAAGATACTTAAGAAGAGACTACTAGATGTGATGTTAAAGCTGCACTTATCTATCTATCTATCTTTTTTTTTTTTTTTTTTTTTTAACAACAATGGATTAATGATAATTTGTAATGAGTGAAAGGGGCTGAGAATTATCCAACTCTTATTATCTGGAGTTACCCTCAACTCTACAGTGTGCGCGCCTCTTTCAGCTCATTATTTTGGTTATTCAGAAAATCCTGCAAATTCTGTTCTCATCAACCCTTTCTCCAGGTACAGCAGACAAACACTTTTTGGTGAAACATCTCCCAAACCAAACAACAAACACAGCAGCTAGCTGGTGAACATAGTGAAGCTTTTAGCAGCTCAAGAGACAGATATTTTCCTCTGCAGTTGGAGGAGATAAGAGAGCAAAAATAGAGTGAATAGCAGGTGGATAATGTTACCAAAAGGTCAAAATAGGTCGCGGAATTCAGCAATTAATAATCATCATTAGTCTGTTTTATCAGTGTCTAAAGAAAACTGTGAACCTGCATACTTTCTTGATAATTTTTTCCTTATTAACTTCAGAGCTAGGTCCTTTATGACACACACCAGAATGTAATTCTTATTACTGGTTGACTCCCTTATGAAATCCTGCCATGACCCTGTCGTATTTTGGACTAACAAACATTGACACACAATATCAAGGCTACCAAAAGTGCTTGAGTGGATAAACCCAGCGGTTTCTGAGGCAGCTTTGACCAACATTGCGTGTCATAATAACCCAGTGAAGTTGGACTGTTTTGATGATTGATTGATTTGATTGATTACACTGTGATGACGCCACAGGTTGTTTTTAATCGCTTTTCTCAACTCGAGGGAAGTTTTTCGAAATATCATTTTTTGACAGTGATTTATGTGGTTGGCATTCTCTACAGCTGGTTGTTTTCTGACGGGATCACTTAGTTATCAATGTCAGCTACAGTAGCCCAGAATAGATGAATCAAATTTTTGCCTGGGCCCTTAAAAGGCCCTGCATCCTGCAACTCACCACCTCCCAAACTGTATGGTAGCCAGAGTGAATAAGGGATTCTTATTTAGCAAGCATATAAAAGAGACAATTCCATTATGTGCTCTATATACAATAGCTTCTCTTTTATCCTCTTCACTTCCTTGCTGACCTCCTAATGGATGTCACATATGTAGGCTGAGGGAGACATTCTGGCTGAGTTATGCCCCTGTTTCCCGCTTCCTTCGGGTTGATTTAAACCCTAGGTCCTGTGAATCAGCCATAATGCACGGCCACTGTTTCTCAGATGTGTCACATCTCAATTCATGGGAGCACTTTGTAATGAGACAGCAGTGGAGACCTGGGAATCTATCACAGAGTATGGCTGCCCTGTGGGGAAGAGATTGGAGTGGACTGTGGACATTGTGCTGCCCATATCAGGAGTTTACCATCATTCTCCAGGAGTGGGTGGTTTCCGGCGAGCAGCTGCCACACGCTGACGCCAGTGAATCACTATACACTGACCAACTTTAATATCACCACACAGCCTCGCAGACATACCTCTGCCATCCACTCAATTTAGAGAGGCAGTCAAATTCTGCAGGAGAAGGAGAGTTGCTAGAAGACAGTGCTGATTAGATTTCTCAATACGGGCTGTGTGAATTTCTCTGTGTATTGAGCATTTTAATACTTTGATACATACTGATCCTCAGCGTGCTTTAGAAAGACATGAGAATCTTACTTTTTACAATATGGGACCTTTCAACTTATGGAGGATATATTTATTCATAATTCAAATTGAAAGTACAAAGAGAAAACAAAGCAAGATCAAATTAAAAATAATATTATTTTACTACGCTACTAGATAAAATCATGCCATAATTAAATGTGAAATGTAAAAGCTTAAATGGAAATACTTACATTAAAATCTCAAATAGAAAAACAGAAATTATTTTATTTTAGCCTTTGCCTTTTATAATTTTCAATTTTCAATTTGACATTTTATCTTTTGAATTTTACGTTTTACATTTGACATTGACTTTTTAGGGTCTGAAACCACTTCCAGCTGAGTCTCTGAGCATTAGCTTACTGGTCGGCCAGTAGGCTAATGCTCAGAGACTCAGCTGGAAGTGGTTTCAGACCCCCCCACCAGCCGTTGGGCCACGCCTCCTCATTTAAATTGACACCTGTCACTTCTAAATGAAAAGCTTAATGTTAAATCCAAATGTAAAAGGTGAATCTTAAAATGTCAATGTCAAATGTAAAATTCAAAAGATAAAATTGAAAATTGAAAATTATGAAGGGGAAAGGCTAAAATAAAATAATTTTTTTTTTGTTTTTGAGATTTTAATTCAAGTATTTCCATTTAAGCTTTTACATTTCACATTTAATTATGGCATGCTTTTTCCTAGTAGTGTAGTAAAATAATACTATTTTTAATTAAAATAGTACTATTTTTAATTTGATCTGGCTTCTTTTTCTCTTTAGACTTTCAATTTGAATTATGAATAAATATTCCCTCCATATAAACTAACCTTTGAAAGTGAGAGCAGTAAAAATGTTCATGTGGTGCCCCATAGAGAACTGAACAGGAAGTTAACCTGTACTTGACAACACTTAAATGTCTGAGACAAGTATATTTGGAGGATCATTTGCCAGGGAGGGAAACACTTATAGATAATGACATTCTTGTTTGTAACCCCTCCACTCAGCACCACCCAAGAGCTGTTTAGTTGACCTTTAACACTATTATTGACATGCATTGTATACAAATGAGAGCGCCCTTCCCGCAGGGCCTTTCTGAAAGGTTAGCAGCTGCACACCGCATGGTAGATGAGGGCCTCTAATTAGCAACAGAAACCTATTCATCAGTTGGCTGAATTAGACCCATGGTCTGTGCTACCCTGTGTGCAGATACAACAGGAGTCACAGGTGAGTCAACTGAAAAAAAGAATAGAATTTGGGATAATATTGGACACTTGGAGTTCTTATTTGCCTAAATGTAAGAGTTATAGGCCAACATGTGAAGATTTAAGGCTGAGTGCTGGCTTGTTAAATGTACTTATTGCAGTTAGTACTAACACTATGGGCCCTATTCTAATGATCTAAGCGCATGGCGTGAAGCGCCTGGCACAGGTGCGTTTAGGGTGTGTACGAATCCACTCTTGCTAGTTTAGCAGCAGAAAAAAGGGTCCGTGCGCCGGGCGCATGGTTCAAAAGGGTTGGACTTAGTGTCTTCATTAATTCATAGGTGTGTTAGGGTGTAACATTCAATAAACCAATCAGAGTGTCATCTCCCATTCCCTTTAAAATCCAGGCATGTTTGTACCTTGGCGCACTGCTATTATGATGGCAGATTGGCTGCTTAATATTTTTATTTTTAATTTTTGCATGTATGTGCGTCCCTGTGTGTGTAACAAGCATAGTGTGTGCACGCTGTGCACGAGCCTAGGAGCATTTTACTAATGCTCTGTTAAAATAACAATGAAATGCT
>CM042327.1:23138511-23211011 GCA_023566125.1 Zingel zingel
CAAAAATGACCAAGGAAGTACAAAGAATAGCTGACACGGAAAAAACACGACGGAACCAAACATTCACATACAAACCAAACAATGATCTGACACAGGACAAGTGTAACACAAAGACTAAATACAGAGGGTAACGAGAGGCAGGTGACACAAGGGCTGGGAAACAGGTGGAAAACATCAGGCAATCACAGGAGCGGGAAAACAGGTAGTAAAACTAGACACGACAAGACAGAAAACCAGACTATCAAAATAAAAAATAAAAACCGGAAACAGAACATAAAACAAGACCAAAAATAACAAGGAGACAAGACATGACAGAAAACAGGCTACAAACAGACAAGACAAAACACCAAAACCATAACAGTACCCCCCCCAAGGGACAGATCCCTGATGTCCAAAAAACAAAAACGGCAGAAACAACCCAGGGAGGGCAGAGGGGGCCCGGAGGAGGGACGACCCAAAAAGTCAAAGTACATCTACCCCAGAGGGGCGAGGGAAGGCACAAGAGTCAGTGGGGAGATGATTCACACAGGAACTGGGGGCAGAGGGCTCTGGGGCGCAGGAAACAGAGCACTGGGGCACTCGGGACCGGGAACAGAGAGGCCCGGGACAGAGAGCAGCAGCGAAGGCAGAATCCTTCAGGGGGTTGGCGGCAAAGGCAGAATCCTTCAGACGGCCAAACATGACGACAAAGGTAGAGTCCCTCAGGCGGCCGAACAGGTGGGTGAGGACTCCAAGGCGGCTGGCGGCGAAGCCGAAGCCTCTCAGGCGGCCAAGCGGGACATAGAGGACTCCGAGGCGGCCGTCGGCGAAGGCAAAACCCCTCAGGCGGCCAAGCAGGACGTCGAGGACTCTGAGGCGGCCATCGGCGAAGGCGAAACCCCTCTGGCGGCCGTCGGCGAAGGCGAAATCCTTCTGGCGGCCGTCCGTGAAGGCGAAACCCCTCTGGAGGCAGTCGGCAAAGGCAGAATCCCTCTGGAGGCTGACAGTGAAGGAGGAGACCCTCTGGAGGTCGAGCAGGACGACGAAGGCAGGGCCCCTCTTGAAGCCGTCTGTGAAGGCGATATCCCTCTGGAGGCCGTCTGCGAAGGCAAAACCCCACTGGAAACCAGAGGCGAAGGCGAATCCCTTCTGAAGGCCAGCGGCAAAAGCGAATCCCCTCTGACGGCCAGCGGCGAAGGCGAATCCCCTCTGACGGCCAGCGGCGAAGGCGAATCCCCTCTGAAGGCCAGCGGCGAAGGCGAATCCCCTCTGAAGGCCAGCGGCGAAGGCGAATCCCCTCTGAAGGCCAGCGGCGAAGGCGAATCCCTTCGGAAGGCTGGAGTCGAAGGCGAATCCCTTCGGAAGGCTGGAGTCGAAGGCGAATCCCTTCAGAAAGCCGGCGGTGAAGGTGAATCCCTTCTGAAGGCCGGGCAGACCGAGCAGGAGAAGGGGCAGCTGGGCTGAAGACAGGCGATGAGTCAGCTGGGCTGAGGCCCGCCAAACAGGCAACAGGAACAGAGGTCGACAGGGGTGCCAACAGGGCATGAGGGGCTGGAGTAGGGCAGACCGAAAACAAAGGCAAGGTCTCTGGGGAACAGAACAAGGGCAAAGTCACTGGGGCGGTCTCAGGGACAGTCTCAGAGGTGCCGGAGACCGGAATAGTCCCTGGATTGCCTGTACGCGAACACTCTAGGAGATCGGTCGACGTGTACTCTGGGAGAGCGGTCGACATAGACTCTGGGAGAGCGGTCGACATAGACTCTGAGAAGTCAGTCGTCGACGGGAAGTCAGTCGTCGACGTAGACTCTGGGAAGTCAGTCGTCGACGTAGACTGTGGGAAGTCAGTCGTCGACGTAGACTGTGGGAAGTCAGTCGTCGACGCAGAGTCTGGGAAGTCAGTCGTAGACTCTGGAAGCTCCGTTAGCACAGACTCTGGAAGCTCCGTCAGCACAGACTCTGGGGGGCTAGACGTCAGCCGAGACTCTGGGGGGCTAGACGTCAGCCGAGACTCTGGGGGGGCTAGACGTCAGCCGAGACTCTGGGGGGGCTAGACGTCAGCCGAGACTCTGGGGGGGGGCTAGACGTCGGCCGAGACTCTGGGGGGGCTAGACGTCGGCCGAGACTCTGGGGGGGCTAGACGTCGGCCGAGACTCTGGGGGGGCTAGACGTCGGCCGAGACTCTGGGGGGGCTAGACGTCGGCCGAGACTCTGGGGGGGCTAGACGTCAGCCGAGACTCTGGGGGGGCTAGACGTCAGCCGAGACTCTGGGGGGGCTAGACGTCAGCCGAGACTCTGGGGGGGCTAGACGTCAGCCGAGACTCTGGGGGGGCTAGACGTCAGCCGAGACTCTGGGGGGGCTAGACGTCAGCCGAGACTCCGGGGGGCTAGACGTCAGCCGAGACTCCGGGGGGCTAGACGTCAGCCGAGACTCTGGGGGGCTAGACGTCAGCCGAGACTCAGGGGGGCAGCTAGCCTGCCAGGGATCAGGAGAACCGCTAGTCAGCCAGAGATCAGGAAGGCTGCTAGTCAGCTGGGGATCAGAAAGGCTGCTAGTCAGCCGGGGATCTGGGACACAGGACAACCTGGGTACACTAGTAAACATGGGAACGCCAGAAAACTCGGAGGCGCCAGAAAACTCGGAGGCGTAAGGGCACCCCGGAATGCAAGAAAACTCAGGAATGCTAGAAGACTCAGGGACACTAGGGTACTCCGGAATGCTATAAAACTCAGGGACGCTAAGGTACTCCGGAACGCCTGAAAACTCAGGAACACTAGTGCACTCCGGAACACTAGGGAGCCTGGGGTCCCTAGGGAGCCCCAGGGTCACCAGGGAACTCGGGGACACTAGAGAGCTGCTCGGGGGCACTAATGAGCTGCTCGGGGGCACTAATGAGCTGCTCGGGGGCACTAGGGAGGTTACTAGCTAGCCAGGGCTCAGAGAAGCTGCTAGCCAGCCTGGATACAGGGGGGCTGCCAACTAGCGGGGAAACTGAGAAGCTGTTAGCTAGCTGGGGCTCAGGAAAGCTGCTAGCTAGCCGGGACACAGAGAGGCTGCTAGCTAGCCGGGTATTAGGGAAGCTGCAGGCTAGCCAGGGCTCTGGGGAGCTGCTAGCTAGCCGGGGATTTGGGAGGCTACTAGCTAGCCCGGGGTCAGGAGCGCTGCATGTCAGTCCAGGGTCAAGAGAGCTGCACGCCAGCCCGGAAACAGAAGGGTTGCACGTAACCTCGGAAACAGAAGGCTTGTACGTCAGCTCAGGAACAAAAGGGTCGCTCGTCAGCTCGGGAAAACTCACTGCCCATGTTGCAGGCTGGGTGCCAACTGGCAGCAGGGATAGCTGACTGCTAGCAGGCTTGGAAGAAGATGGCCTGCTAGCATGTCGGGGTCTTGGCTCACGGCTAGGAGTTTCCAAGAAGTCGTGAATCCACTCCGGCAGGGAGCTCCTGAGCCAGGGTCGAGTGGAAACTCTCTAGCGAGCAGAACGAAGAACTGCCTCCTTAGCCTCCCAACCATGAGCAAATCTCCACTCTCCAACAGCGCAAATAAGCCTACATGTTAGGTCACAAAGTTCGTCCTTGAATGTCTCTGCTGGGTCCATCTTGATCAGATCATTCTGTTAAGTAGAGTGGATGAATGGCGGACCCAAAGTGCAGAGAGCAGGCAGGAGAAGTTGAAGTGAAGTTTTAATTAACAAAACACAAAAATGACCAAGGAAGTACAAAGAATAGCTGACACGGAAAAACACGACGGAACCAAACATTCACATACAAACCAAACAATGATCTGACACAGGACAAGGGTAACACAAAGACTAAATACAGAGGGTAACGAGGTAACGAGAGGCAGGTGACACAAGGGCTGGGAAACAGGTGAAAAACATCAGGCAATCACAGGAGCGGGAAAACAGGGAGTAAAACTAGACAAGACAAGACAGAAAACCAGACTATCAAAATAAAACAGGAAACAGAACATAAAACAAGACCAAAAATCACAAAATCACAAGGAAACAAGACATGACAGAAAACAGGCTACAAACAGACAAGACAAAACACCAAAACCATAACACCCGATTTCTCAAAGAAGTTTGACGGAGATCATTCAAATATAAAGCTCCTTCCGATTGGAATACTCTTCCTGTGTCTCTGAGATCTATTACCACTTACTGCTTCAGGACTGGTATTTTCTCATCTTAAAACTGTCTATGCTTTACTTGATATGTTTTCTGTTTATTTGTGCTGAAGACAAACCACTTCAATTGTTCATTATCCTGATTCAATTGATTTATTATCTGGTTTATTATTAGAGGGAATGCTGTTCAGCAGCATTCCAACTATTGTTATTCGGTTTTCTTTTTTCTTCTTCTTCTTCTTCTTCTTCTTCTTATTATTATTATTATTATTATTATTATTATTATTATTATTATTATTCCATACATTTTTTGGCTCTCCGGAACTTCTGCATACGTTCAGCTATTACAACTATTCAACTTTTAAAATGTTCAGCTCTTTCAGCTAATGATGGGACTTCTTCAACTTTTTTTCTACTATTTATACTTTTTTAAATATTAAGCTTTTAAACATTTTATTTTAACATTGAAGTCAATAAGAGCATTCTTCAAATCCTTCAAATCCTCTTCTGCTTCAAAATGTTTCTCCTCCTACATTCCTTCACCTACAGATGTGATTCAAACTTTAAACTGTTCACAAAATATTCAGGTATTCGGGATGTGCTCAGTGTTTTGATATCTTTTACACTTTTTGTGAAAAAGCTGTTAAAGTTTAGTGTTCGTTTCAGGAAATTTAATTTATTAAACAGAGTGTGTATTGCGTGAGCTAGAGTGGATGATGTCATCGCCAGAGCACAGAGACTTAAAAAAATTCTTTGTCCCTTCTCTATAAATTGCTCTCACTCTCACAATTTTTACTTGTCCTGCACAGATTATACATCAAAACGTAGGTATTTTTGTCTAGTTTCAGCCAATGTGCTCAGTTATGCGAAATGACTTATACATTTGGCTCTGTGAGCTTCCAAATGACAAGAGTTCCACATCTTCCTCCATTCACTGGCCTGTTTAACATTCTCCACATTTCTGAGCAAAACGCAGAGCGAACCAGTTTTTTAAATCCCTGATATGCCCACATTTTTAAGTTTATCAACATACATTTTATATGGATACGTTCACAAAAGCCTTGTCGTGGTCACGATTACATCATTTCACTGATACGCCTTATCGTTTTAGCAGTCTGAGCCTTTATTTGAGAGCTTGTTCTCAGTGTGTTTGAATAGCTCCAGTGGGGCACAGCTGACAGTTTCAGCAGGTGACACGGTCGTTAACCTGATTAAAGATCAAAGAGATCTCATCACAGACTTCAAAGGGTGTTTATCAACATGGTCACAGGTCATTAGTAGCCATGACAACCCTTTCACAGACAATCAACTTGAATACTACAGGCAGTATATTAACATTAATCTATATCTTTTGCGTTCCACTTCTGTCTGTCTCTTTCTGTCTGTCTGTCTGTTTCTGTTTCCCCCTGTCTCTGTCTCTCTGTATGTCTGTTTGTCTCTGTCTGTCTCTGTCTCTCTGTCTGTCTGTTTGTTTCTCTCTGTCTGTCTGTCTGTCTCTGTCTGTCTGTTTCTGTTTCTTCCTGTCTGTCTCTGTCTGTCTCTGTCTCTCTGTCTGTGTCTCTCTCTGTCTATCTCTGTCTGTCTTTGTTTCTCTCTGTCTCTGTCTCTCTGTCTGTCTCTGTCTCTCTCTGTCTTTGTCTCTCTGTATGTCTCTCTCTCTCTCTGTCTCTCTCTGTCTCTGTCTCTCTGTCTCTGTCTGTCTCTGTCTCTCTGTCTCTGTCTGTTTCTCCCTGTCTCTGTTTCTCTCTGTCTCTCTGTCTCTGTTTGTTTCTCTCTGTCTCTGTCTGTTTCTCCCTGTCTCTGTCTTGGTCTGTCTGTCTCTGTTTATTTGTCTGTCTCTGTCTGTCTGTTTCTTGTTTTTATTCCCTCTTCCGTACTTTTTTTTGGCTCTCCTTAACTTCTGCATACGGTCAGCTATTAAAACCATTCAACTTTTAAAATGTTCAGCTCTTTCAGCTAATGATGGGACTTCTTCAACTTTTTTCTACTATTTATACTTTTTTAAATATTAAGCTTTTTAAGACTTCTTTTAAACATTGAAGTCAATGAGAGCATGCTTCAAATCTTCTTCCGCTCCCAAAATTTTCAGCCCCTCCATACTTTGACCTACAGACGCCAAACAAACTTTAAATGTTCACGAAAACTTTTCAGTTTGATATTTGTTTACAGTTTTTGTGAAAAAGCTGTTTATGTTTAGTGATCATTTCAGGATTTTTTACAGGTGGCAGTTTAACAGTAGTTAACTGATCAAAGGATGTTTACAAACACTCGTCACCATGACAGCACTTTCACAGACAGCATCAGCAGTCTTTCAGCCTTTTCAGGCAATTCATTGCAATGGATATGGCTGATATAAGTGTTTTTAGTCAATTCATTGAAACATCCACTTTTGACAGTATTACAGTTTAGCTTCCAACTTTTCTACAAATGTATTTCAGCTCTTAACTTATGTGCAGTTCAGCTTCCAACTTCCAAGTTTTTCAGCAGTGTATTGCAATGCATGAGATTTTTCAAACAATTTGTTCCATATTTCTGCATTTTCATCAATATTTCTCACAACATTTGTAAGTTTTCCATACTGATTCATAATTTCAGATAAAATAAAAATAATTGTTTTATACATTAGTGGTGTTATTCAACTTTTTAATGAAATTCATACTCATTCTACCGATTTCCACTTTTTCAACTATTCTCACTACTTCAACTTCTTCTTACTGATTTAAGCTATTCATCCAGTTTAGCTTTAGCAATTCAGCTATTCAGCATTCCCACGCATTTTCTGCAGGAAATGCATTTTCTAGTTGTATCTAATTTCTTTTTGTAGATCAGCTGGGGGTGTGGGTGAGAGAGGGTGAGCAAGCTGTCTGTATCTGTGTATTTGTAGTGTATGTTTGTTATGTAATGCTGTTCTGTCTGTATGTGTTTTATAATTATGTATTTGTGTTTATAGGACCCCCTTGAAAATGAAATGCTACATCTCAAGGGGCTATCCTACCAATGAATTCAATCTAAGTCAAATACTTAGCTAGTGATATGACTATGAATATGATTGTGAGGACATTGACATGGAGAAAATTCTTGCTTTATCAAAACACCTGTGGGAATATATTATCCGGGGTGGACACTTGAATGCTGTGGATGAATTCTGGTGTCAACACTGTCCTTGATTTTGCTAAAGGGTACCTGCAAAACTGCAACAAACAAAAAAACAATATCTAAAGAGATTGATATGCAACTTCCATCCATCTTCGTCCGCTTATCCGGTATCGGGTCGCAGGGGTAGCAGCTCCAGCAGGGGACCCCAAACTTCCCTTTCCCGAGCCACATTAACCAGCTCCGACTGGGGGATCCCGAGGCGTTCCCAGGCGAGGTTAGAGATATAATCCCTCCACCTAGTCCTGGGTCTTCCCCGAGGCCTCCTCCCAGCTGGACGTGCCTGGAACACCTCCCTAGGGAGGCGCCCAGGGGGCATCCTTACCAGATGCCCGAACCACCTCAACTGGCTCCTTTCAATGCAAAGGAGCAGCGGCTCTACTCTGAGCTCCTCACGGATGACTGAGCTTCTCACCCTATCTCTAAGGGAGACGCCAGCCACCCTCCTGAGGAAACCCATTTCGGCCGCTTGTACCCTGGATCTTGTTCTTTCGGTCATGACCCAGCCTTCATGACCATAGGTGAGGGTAGGAAGGAAAACTGACCGGTAGATTGAGAGCTTTGCCTTCTGGCTCAGCTCTCTTTTCGTCACAACGGTGCGATAAATTGAATGCAATACCGCACCCGCTGCGCCGATTCTCCGGCCAATCTCCCGCTCCATTGTCCCCTCACTCGCGAACAAGACCCCAAGGTACTTGAACTCCTTCACTTGGGGTAAGGACTCATTCCCTACCTGGAGAAGGCACTCCATCGGTTTCCTGCTGAGAACCATGGCCTCCGATTTAGAGGTGCTGATCCTCATCCCAGCCGCTTCACACTCGGCTGCGAACCGATCCAGTGAGTGCTGAAGGTCACAGGCCGATGATGCCATCAGGACCACATCATCTGCAAAAAGCAGCGATGAGATCCCCAGCCCACCGAACTGCAACCCCCCTCCACCCCGACTACGCCTCGATATCCTGTCAATAAATACTACAAACAGAATTGGTGACAAAGCGCAGCCCTGGCGGAGGCCAACTTTCACTTGAAACGAGTCCGACTTACTGCCGAGAACCCGGACACAGCTCTCGCTTTGGTCGTACAGAGATTGGATGGCCCTGAGAAGGGACCCCCTCACCCCATACTCCCCCAGCACCTCCCACAGTATCTCCCGGGGTACCCGGTCATACGCCTTCTCCAGATCCACAAAGCACATGTAGACCGGTTGGGCATACTCCCAGGCTCCCTCCAGGATCCTTGCGAGAGTAAAGAGCTGGTCCGTTGTTCCACGACCAGGACGGAATCCGCATTGTTCCTCTTCAACCTGAGGTTCGACTATCGACCGAACCCTCCTTTCCAGCACCTTGGAGTAGACTTTACCGGGGAGGCTGAGAAGTGTGATACCCCTGTAATTGGCACACACCCTCTGGTCCCCCTTTTTAAAAAGGGGAACCACCACCCCGGTCTGCCACTCCTTATGCACCATCCCAGACTTCCACGCAATGTTGAAGAGGCGTGTCAACCAAGACAACCCCTCCACACCCAGAGCTTTAAGCATTTCCGGACGAATCTCATCAATCCCTGGGGCTTTGCCACTGTGGAGTTGTTTAACCACCTCAGCAACTTCCACCAGGGAAATTGACGACAATCCCCCATCATCCTCCAGCTCTGCCTCTACCATAGAGGGCTTATTAGTCTGATTTAGGAGTTCCTCAAAGTGCTCCTTCCACCGCCCTATTACCTCCTCAGTTGAGGTCAACAGCGTCCCATCCTTACTGTACACAGCTTGGATGGTTCCCCGCTTCCCCCTCCTGAGGTGGCGAATGGTTTTCCAGAAGCACCTTGGTGCCGACTGAAAGTCCTTCTCCATGTCTTCTCCGAACTTCTCCCACACCCGCTGCTTTGCCTCTTTCACGGCAGAGGCTGCAGCCCTTCGGGCCCTTCGGTATCTTGCAACTGCCTGCGGAGCCCTCCGGGATAACATATCCCGGAAAGACTCCTTCTTCAGTCGGACGGCTTCCCTGACCACCGGTGTCCACCACGGTGTTCGTGGGTTACCGCTCCTTGAGGCACCTAAGACCCTAAGACCACAGCTCTTCGCCACAGCTTCAGCAATGGAAACTTTGAACATTGTCCACTCGGGTTCAATGCCCCCAGCCTCCACAGGGATGCACGAAAAGCTCCGCCGGAGGTGTGAGTTGAAAGTCTGTCGGACAGGGGCCTCCTCCAGACGTTCCCAATTTACCCGCACTACCCGTTTGGGCTTACCAGGTCTGTCCAGAGTCTTCCCCCACCCCCTGACCCAACTCACCACCAGATGGTGATCGGTTGACAGCTCCGCCCCTCTCTTCACCCAAGTGTCCAAAACATACGGCCTCAGATCAGATGAAACGATTATAAAATCGATCATTGACCTTTGGCCTAGGGTGCTCTGGTACCAGGTACACTTATGAGCATCCCTATGTTCGAACATGGTGTTCGTTATAGACAATCCATGACTAGCACAGATGTCCAACAACAAACAACCACTCTGGTTTAGATCAGGGAGGCCGTTCCTCCCAATCACGCCTCTCCATGTGTCTCCATCATTGCCCACGTGCGCGTTGAAGTCCCCCAGCAGAACGATGGAGTCTCCCACTGGAGCCCCATACAGGACTCCATTCAAGGTCTCCAAGAAGGCCGAATACTCCGAACTCTTGTTTGGTGCATATGCACAAACAAGAGTCAGAGTTTTCCCCCCCACCAGCCGCAGGCGTAGGGAGGCGACCCTCTCGTCCACCGGGGTAAACTCCAACATAGCGGCGCTCAACCGGGGGCTTGTGAGTATCCCCACACCCGCCCGGCGCCTCACACCCTGGGCAACTCCGGAGAAGAAAAGAGTCCAACCCCTATCCAGGAGTACGGTTCCAGAACCGAGACTGTGCGTAGAGGTAAGCCCCACCAGATCTAACCGGTAGCGCTCCACCTCCCGCACCAGTTCCGGCTCCTTCCCCCACAGAGAGGTGACATTCCACGTCCCCAGAGCCAGCGTCTGCTGCCCGGGTCTGGGCCGTCGAGGCCCCTGACCTTCACTGCCACCCGTGTGGATATGCAACTTATCAAGTTAAAAGAAATGTTGATGTTCAATCAACAGTATTTTAACCCTTGTGTTGTCTTCCCTTCAACCTTGAAGAAAACACTTTTTTTCCTGACATTTGTGACACCTTTTTTCCCCCATTTGTTTTTGCTTTTTCCAACGTTTTAAATTTAAATTTTAAATTTTAATTTTTCTTCTACACATTTTCAGCGCTTATTTCTACGTCCCATATTTTCTGATATAAAACAAAAATTTAAAAAAGGGCCAATGTAACCCAAAGTCAACACAAGGGTTAATTCCTTAACAAAAAGATAGTTACTCATATGTATCACTTGTTTAGTACCCAAAGAAATCAAAAACAGGTGTCATCAACCTTGTCTTGTAGGGAGCAATCCAATCAGTTTCTCCTTAAAAAGTAACCAACAAAGGCAGATGGCTACCCTTGATACTGCACAGGGCAGTCCTTTGACATGCATGGCATGGTGAGTTCTGTCATCTCTTGATCGGTCTTGGCTAAGCCCGTCTTTGTGCACAGGCCTGACCCTGTCTTCCATGAGCGGACTCTCAGCTGGAGATGGAGGATGATCGATGATTTGTCATTGGGACGACGCTGTGGCCCAGCAGGACCGTCCAGCTGGCCTCCTCCCATTGACACCGCTTTGTCACAGACTCACAATTGAAGCTGCTACCTCAAACCTCAGCTCAGGGCTGACAGCCTATTGTACTGAAAGGTGAGACAAATGCTCATCCTTTCCAAACAGCTATGAATGTACAGGAATCCTGTCAAGCCCTTGAGTGATATGCCTTTCAAGAGGGATGCAAATGAAAGAATATAGCCAATCTGAGTGAAACGTGTTTAATTACAGAGGTTAGAAGGAACTCAACATTGAAAAACATGATTTCTGAACGCTGCCTTGTGAAACAAATTATGTACATAACACATCATCCAATGGTCTTGAAACAAACAGAACAGCTTTTCTAGGAACAAGAGAAGAACAAGGGGAAATATGTTGTGAGGTAAAAATGTCTCAAACTGAATGATGATGAGAGGTTACTTTAGGCAACAGATAGGGACAAAGTGCCAGAAAATGCAATACTGAACATACAGAGCCAAGCGCTGTCACCAAAGGTTACTTGTAGCTACAGCAGTGATAGCTTTCCTTCAGCCGTTTTAGACACTGATTCAGGCAGACCAGTAAGCCAGTGTGTTTGGTGTGTGAGATGGAGGACCCAAATGCAGAGAGAGACAGCAGGCAGGAGATGGTGTAAGCTTGTAGATTTTTAATAAAGCAAAAACACTGCAGAACAGAGGCTGAAAAAAAAAGGAGCAGTATGCAGAAGGCTACAAAAGGTACACAGGCTGACGGCACGAGAACACACATGAGGGCAGAAACAGGCAAAACAATCTGACACGTGACAAGGGGAACACGGGGGTTAAATACATGAGGTAATGAACTAATGAGGGACAGGTGACACAACAGGTGAAACACATCAGGGCGGGGCAGGACAATCAACAAAGGCGGGAAAACAGAAAGTAAAACTAGACAAGACAAGATCGGACACAGACTATCAAAATAAAACAGGAAACAGGAACAAACCGACAGGAAACATGAAATGACCTAAACGCAGACACTTGACCAACATTAAACACGAGGGATAACAGAATACAGGGATAACCAAAACATACACAATACAGACTAATCAACAAAAGCAGGAAATATACAGAAAACTACAAACAAGGCAACATAGATATACAACCAGGTAACAGAAATGTACAGAATAAATCTACAAAAACATACAGAAAACATAATACAAGCAACAGAAAAATACACAACCACCACACAGTGTGTGTCAAGAACAACCAGAGATACAAAGAGAAACATTCAGAAGTGTAAACTGTGATGAAGAAAGGTTAATATAATGTGACTCACATGAAAGAAACTCCTCAGTATCACTCGCCTGTCATGAATATATGAAATGTAGTGAGGCCCTCATGGTCCATGTACTTTTTCGTTCATTCATTATTCTATTTCGGAATGAAAGATGAAATTTAAAAAAAAGGGTGCAGCTTGGTTTTTTGTTTAAAAGAAAAAAAGCAGAAATGGCTGTATTTTGTTTTCTAAATGTATTGTTGTCATCAAATAATAGTATTAGAAAATTGAACGACATTTACGATCATTTTTTAATTGGTAATATTTATTTGTACGTTTATTGTATTTCATTTGACTGATCCTATCTTTACCCGGAAGTAAATTACACCGTCGTACGCATTCATAGCCACGACAATATCATGGATCAGATTCATTACATGTTGTTTAAAAGGCCCAAAACGGGTCAGCCTCCGAGAAGAGGACATGACCACCAATAAAATTGGAACGATTTTCCAGGTAAGTTTAGAAATAAAACAACATTTTCTGTTGTTGTAAAACCTTTTGTTTCTTAGACCGCATTTGCTAATATTTGCTAACATGAATGCTAGCTAGCATCGCTCTCGTTCACAATTTGCATAGCCACAATGTGGCTTTCCCTGTAGATATAACTGTAGGCAAGATGTTATGTTACGGAAACTGGGAGAAAATACATGAGATTGAACAACATTTTAAACAACTTCATAAAATAGTAAATGGAATTAATAAGTGCAGAATCACGTTGCTCCCACATCTCCCAGCCCTCTCGGTTATTCATGCGCCACAAAAACTAAGACAGACAGGTATGATGATGATAAGAAGAGCTCTGTTGTTAAGCAGCAGGTGGTTTAATGTGAATTTAGGCTTAATTAGTGACATTGTTGTTGTGTGTGGCAACAATGTAGCTATATCTTCTCGTATCTCTTCAATGGTGTCAGGGTGCTGCAGGCAACATAGGCGCTGTGACCTTCCACGGCGCCAAACACCAGTCGGCAGTGGCCTTGGTTAAACTCGGCCCAGGATGACTTTTTTTCGTTTTGCACAGTAGCCACACAACAAAGATGACTTTATGAGCAGGGGCATTACAAAGCACCCAACGTCAAACTATACATGTGGTTGTTTCATGTTTTGAACAAAATAATTACAATTATGGTAGCAAACCCAATGGGGAATTTGGACACTAAACTGCACTTAGAAACTCCCAACAGGGAATTTGGGACACTAAACTGAACATATACTCTGGTGATGTTTATGTTTAATTATGTTTTAGGTGTCACCATCGACTGTGTTCCTAACAGATGCCTCCAACATGGCGGTGTTCCCCTCAGGCAATGAGTATTTTAGCACAATAGATTTGGTGCCCCGAGCACAATATGAGGTACATGGGGCAGCCTCTGAAGCCCTGCAACTATCACCCCATCCCCAACCCCAACACCAACAGCGCTTCGCATTTGCTCGTCAAGGTGCCAGTGCCACCACTTCATCTGCAACAGCAGGCCTACCCCCAAGGGCCACACAGTCAAAATCATATCAGAGGTATGTAGAGTTGCATTTGTTGCTTAGGTAAAACTGAATAATTTTTTTGGGATATGTATTGTTCATTTTAAATTTGATGACAGAAACATGTCTCAGAAAAGTTGGGGCAGGAAAAGTTGAGTAATGCTAAACACAACACCAGAATGTACCTGTTACAACTAATTATGGTAACTGGCGAAAGACAATTATGTGCTAAAGAGCATCCATTTCTGCCCAATACAGGATTTTGACTGCCCTACAATCCAGTGTTAATAATTTTCCGCTGTTCATGCACCAAATGTGAAAGAATATTGACTCCTAACTGGCCATTTTAGATGAATGATGAAGCCTTCCCTAAAATGTCCATGCTATGCACCCCCATACCATTTTATATGCAGACTTTTGAACTGAGCACTTATAGAAAGCTGGATGGTCCCAGAACACAAAAAGTTAATTATTTCAAAAAAGTGACACATTTTGATTACTCTAAACCAGCGGTCCCCAACCTTTTTTGCGCCACGGACCGGTTTAATTTCAGACAATATTTTCACGGACCGGCCTTTAAGGTGTGGCGGATAAATACACAAAAAAAAATGATACGAACGACATAAAAACTGGTATTTTCTAAATATAATAATAAACGTGAATCCACTGTGTACTCGTATGCAACTTTATTAGCAGCGTCCTCGGAACATCGCGCCAACAACATAACATGAGTAGCATCCTCTCTGCCCCTAACACTCTCTGGTCACTATGGTAACGTTTAAACATGCCTTCAGATACAACACAAAAACAAATATAAAGTGCATGAAAAATACAACTCACCATAACACTAAATCAGTGGGAGCCCTGAGCTTGTTTCTCTGCAACGAGACGGTCCCATCTAGGGGTAATGGGAGACAATGACACCTGAAGTGTGTTGCTTATGTCCAGTCTACTCCCTAATTTTGTTTTGGTTGCTGTCACTGCAGAAAATCTCGCTTCACACAAATAGGATGTCGGCAATGGCAACAGGGTTTTCAATGCTTTTGTGGCGATCTCAGGGTATTCTGCCGTGACTTTAATCCAGAACACCGGCAGAGTCGTTGTCTCGAACATACTTTTAAGGCCGCCGTCATTTGCGATCTCCAGCAGTTGATCTTCTTCTTGCATAGACATGCTGGATTCACCTGGTTTGTTGACAAATGGGTCGCGGATCCATTCCATGGCAGTTCGTGGGTCTTTTGAGGTTGGGAAGTAGCGCTCAAACTCTTTTAAAAGCAAAGACAGGTGATCATGCACCAGCTGGGAGAATGAAGGCTCGGGCTCAGTCTCTTCCAATGTTTGAAACATCTCAAATATACCTCTGTTCACGTGCCATCCCCACAACTCCAGTTTGGCTTTAAATGCAGCTACTTTATCTGCCAACTTGAAGACAGTTGTCATTTTCCCCTGAAGTGACCGATTGAGTTCATTGAGCAGGTTGAATATGTCGCACAAGTAAGCGAGTTTTGCGACCCATTCCTCGTCACTGAAATGTGCTGCCAGTGGTGACTTTTTTTCTGAGAGAAATCTCTGCAGCGGCTCTCGTAATTCAAACACTCTGGCCAGCGATCTCCCTCGGGATAACCATCTTATTTCTGTGCATAAGAGAAGGTGTCTGTGCTCCGCGTCCCTCTCCTCACAAAGCTGCTCGAACAGGCGCGAGTTAAGGGCGTGTGCTTTGATGTGGTTAATAACTTTAACAACATCATTCAATACGCTGTTAAGTTCCGGTGGTATTTTTCGACTAGCCAGCATTTCCCTGTGAATGACACAATGTGTAGACTCACATTCAGGTGCAACCTCCTTAATCCGAGTAGTTAAACCAGACAGCCGTCCGGTCATGGCAGCAGCTCCGTCTGTGCATATGCCGACACAAAATGACCATTTCAGTTTTCCTGATATATAATCATCCAGAGACTTGAATAGTTCTGCGGCTGTGGTTTTGGTTGGCAACGATAGTGCACATAACATATCCTCATGCACATCCTCCTGATGAAGATATCGCACATAAACAAGTAGTATTGCCTTGTTGTCAATATTTGTAGACTCGTCAACCTGGAGTGCGTACCACGGTGATGTATTAATTCTCTCCAAAAATTGTGTCTCAATATCCTCTGCTATTTCCTCAATGCGCCCAGGGACTGTGCTAGCCGAAAGAGGCACCTGTGCTATCTTTTTAACTGCAGCCTCTCCTAGAAGTTCACGGCAAATGTCTTTAGTGGCAGGCAGGATCAATTCTTCACCAATGGTGAATGGCTTCTTTGCCTTAGCAATACGATAAGCCACCAAGTATGATGCTCTTAGTGCACTCGCATTTGTTGTTGTGGTGGCCCTCAGTAATTGCTTCTGTCCTTCTTGTTCATGCTTTTTTCTTTCAAAATACTCCAAAGGCTTGTCTTTTAATGCAGGGTGCTTGGTCTCCAAGTGGCGAAGCAGTTTTGAAGGCTTCATTGTCTCATTAGAGAGCCGGTCGCCGCATATTATGCAGAGCGGGCTTGGTGCGCGGGAATCACCTGTTGCGATAAATCCACATTTTAAGTGTCAGGGTTTTGGTATTTTGTTCTGTTTTATTGTGGTAGTCTTGTTTTTCTGTTATGTTATGTTTCCTGTTTTATTTTGTAGTCTGTCTGGTCTCCCTTGTCTTGTCTAGATTCTTCCTGTCTTTGTTTGTTTCCTGCCTTTTTTTATTACTCTGCCCCACCCTGATTTGGTTCACCTGTTGTATCACCTGTCTTGTGTTAGTGCTCGTTACCTGCTGTATTTAGTTTTCCTTCTCTCTTGTCGGATTCTTGTATTCTGTTAGTGTGTTTCTGTGTTTCGTGTGGTTCGTGTCGTGGGTTGCCTGTAGTGTTTTCCTTATTTAAATAAATCTCTATTTGAACTGCATTTGGGTCCTACCCTTCTCTACACCCTGACATTAAGTAGGACTCCTGGTATTGTCTGTTAAATGTAGCTTTCTTTTTCTTGGAAGTCGTAGGCTCTTCTTCTGTTCTTCACTGGGCCTTTTCCCTTTCGCAAAGAAACTTTCCAAAGACGTTTGTTTTTTACTCATTTTGCTAGCTTGTGGGTTTAATTTTAGCGACAACGTATCACGTGACCGAGACAAGCGTCAAGAGTGAGTCATAGACGGATGTATCAGAGGGAATCCGGTCAATTTTCTAAATAAAACATCATTCAGACAGATAATAAATAAAACGGAAATAATGTAAGTTATTTATTTTTTCTCTGCGGCCCGGTGCCAAATGACCCACGGACCGGTACCGGTCCACGGCCCGGGGGTTTGGGACCGCTGCTCTAAACAGTAAACAACTTCAGCACAGATAAGAATGCTGCACCCTTGTATCATGCCTAAATGTCATTTGCATGGTATAGTTTTCATAGACTTAGGGTTATTCTATGCTTCCTAGAGTCCAGACAATGCTTTTCATCATAGAATTGGATCATATTTTCTAAGCCTCAAAGATAGCTGAAATCCAATATTGCTGTGCAATAAATAAGTAATGAACAAATCCAGATCTTTACTGATGATTAGATTATGCTCTTTTATGTACACAATCATGTTGCCAATTAAAAACCTAATCATTAGTGAAATTGTTCTCCATATGTTGTCTTTAGCATTAGTCCAGTCTTACAGCCTTGAAGTAAATGGGGATCTACTAATACATCAACCCTTTGAAAATATTCTAGATCTGTGTTCATGGCCGAATTTGTACATGGAAAACTTCAGCCCAGCAGAATGATCGTCATCAGGTTCATGGAGGGTGATGCCACTGTGCAGGGCTTTCTGACAAAAGTCCAAGATGCCCTGGGAGCCTATGACCCCTTGGTCCTGACAGACTGACAGGGGCTGAGATACTTGATTCGGAGGGAACCAGAGGTTAAAAAAATTGTCTTTATCTTTGTAGTCTAGATCAGGGGTTCTTAAACCTTTGCAAGCTGGGCGTCCCTTTCGAAGGTTTGAATATTGTGTTGCTTACATTGGTCCCTCCAAAAAATACTGGGTCATTTCAATCATAGATAGTACAACATCTATTTTTCATCTCTGTAGTATTGTGGATGTTTTTCTTGCCTGACTGCCTATTCATCCATAGATCTATTTATCTGAAATACTGTTGTTTCCTCTCTATAGGCTCTATCTATTGGAAGCAGAATGCTAGAAACATTCTTGCAGTGCCAGATTAGCAGTTTGCCGATATGAAGAGTGGGAAAAGAAGGAGATCAACGTAAGTACCCTTAAACAAATGAACTTTCAATATAATTAGTCTATAAAACAATTTCCTCAAAGCTATCAATGCTGTTCTTGTTTTTAGCAGAAAAGATGACGAATCAGTGGACCTTCAGGAGGTTTATGATAAAATAGAAGAGGTCGTGATGGCTGCCCAGTCGCTCCATGATGTGACTCTAGTTATAAAAAAACTGTCTGAGCTGGCCATGGAGACACAAGCTGAGCATGTTCGTGCGGCATTCAGCTGTTCTGTGTGCAAGGGTATGTTGATTGTTACACTTTCAAACAAGCTACTTCCCCTAAAAGTTGGCGTGTTCCTTAAACCAAACAGATGTTTTTTTTTTTTCAAATTCAATACAAAATGCCACCAAAATGCCACTTTTAATCACTACTGCAGTATCAACATTATTCAAACCCTTTATGAGATTATGTCTTTTGTACTAAGAAGAGCACTCTTTTACTGTTATGGCCTACTGGAAAGGTTAGCCACACACCAGGGCTTAGTCTTGTTCCTGAGAAATAGTAATCCATTTCTCATGGAAAAAGACCATGAGGGGTTGACTGTTTTACATCAGGGTTTCTATGGGTTATAGGTTTTCTTAAATCTTTCAAAATATTTGAATAGATCCATCCTCTTCCTCACATGCTACTGGTTTCCAGTGCTAGAGGGAGCAAAACACCTTTAGTGCATGACGCACGCTGAAGCTTTTAACATATTGCACTTCTTCATTAGTTTTTCATCCTCCAGACCAAGCCAGTTAGCTCAAAAAATCAAGTTTTATTTCATAATTCCACAGAAGAAAATCCCCAAAGTTCTTTGATTCATATACATGTTTTTTGTTCAGGATTCTTTTCTAATTGGGCCTATGTAATAGTAGTGTGTCAGGAGGAGGAAGAAAGAAGCATACATAGAAAAGTCCACCGTCTAAAGTCAAGCTTGGAAATGGTTAGGTGATGCTTTGCTTTCTCTGGCACAGAAACTTGCAGCATATGAAGGGGAAGATTGATTAATTCATACATTTGGAAATCCTAAGAGAAAATATTTAACCATTTATAACAGTCCATACAAATCTAAAGTAAGTGAACTGGAGGCTATCGAAGTATGTTCTAATAATTCTTAGGAGCACTCCCAGACCTGCTGTGTGGATATCAATATGCAGCAAGTACTAAAGACACTTGTCATGCAATGGCTTAATAATTTGATACTGTATGTATACAGTATATTGCTCAGAGAGTACCAGTATTCATGTTTTGCTTAAAAATAATTTGCAATAATGATAATTAGAATAATTTCAGGTGCAACTCTGTGTCTTAGTACTTCTCATCTCGGTCTTGCAGGGCCAGTGAAGGAACCGATTCTCTCAAAATGCTGCAGAGCCATAATCGGATGCAAATCATGTATTAATCACTCACTGCAGACCTCAACTCAGTGTGTTAGGTGTAGGGCAGACAACTTTGCCAACAACATTGTGGAGGTGTCTGGCCTTTCTGAGGACTTGAATGCTTTAGAGGAGATAATTAAGGTGGATTAAACACTTTGTTTTGTTATTGTTAGTGGTGCTCTTCATTATCCTGTAAAATACTCTGTTCACTTGATCGGCCTTAGCCATGGTCAGAGGTCAGACCTTTTTGAATAATTGACCATTGTGCTGTATAATTGACCACTGTCAAGAAAAAATACCTTTTTAAATCACGTAAGCTGTGTTACAAAGAATGTTTTTATTTATCAGAAGCAAAACAGTAACAAATAAATACTTTTAAACATTTCTTAAATTGGGTGAAGTTTATGTTTACATTTTGGCAAGTAGCTTTTGAAAAAACTTTGTTTCTCAGCAGAGGTCAAGAAAAATGGTAATGAAAAAAACACATTATGTGAAGTTTCTGTCTTTTGTCAAGTAGCTGTATAATAAGGGGATAATGTATAGAACGGTGGTCATTATTCAGTCCCTCCAAAAAAAACGTGATTATGCGATCGCATAATTCAATGCATAATCAGCCAAACTCTGCATATTTATGTGGGAGCCGCATTTTTTCAAATACGCTGCACTTACGCCGCATAAATTGCCGATTTCCGCGCAAAATATGCGGGGCTTGCATGATTTCATAATCCCCGCATTTTCGCTGCAAAAAAAGTCACATATATATCTTAAAAGAAAGTTGAAAAATGTTGCGTTTACTTCACACAAGAGCAGCCATTTTCCCCTGTTGCCATGGGAACGTTATGAAGTGACATAATTACGCGACGTGAACATCATCGAAAAGCTGCAGACCCCGCGATGAAGCCATGATGAGACCGCAGTTTTTGCAAGTTCCCGCAATTTTATCGCATAAAACTGTATAAATATCCCGCATATTCCATAGCATATTTTAAGAAAACATGCCGCATAATCAAGGATTTTTGCCCGCAACAATCACAAAAAAACTCCGCATTTTTCTGGAAGGACTGATTATTGGGAAAATAAGTCCCTTCAGTGCGAAGCAAGACCCCTCCATGTCGTGTCGGGGTCATTCGCCCTGTAAGGACTTGTTTTCCCAGTAATGACTGCCGTTCTAAACATTATCTCTTAAATAAAGCTATGAATGCTGTACATGCATAGTTGTACTAGATGTGAGATTTAGTCAAGTTTACAAGGTGGATCAATGCATCTTGAAAAGGTTTAAAATCCCTGTTAACAACACAGTTGTACAGATATGACATATCAGGGTATGTTTGCCCAAAAAGACGTTCAACGTTCAACTTCTCTTCACTTCGGAATGGTTCTGCTCCAAAGGAGGAGACTCTTGTTAAGGGGTTTCCCAATTCCTCTGCATAAAGGTCAGCCGCTTCAGGCGCGTGAGGTAGTAGCCCCTCTGGGAATTTCTTCAGACACCCATCTCTTGCTAGTTGATTGGGCATTCCTTTTCCTGTAATTAAATGGTTACAATAAAATACAATGCAACTGAGGAAAGTTTATTTTTTCTTTTCTGTAACTGGTTTTACCATACCAGGAATTATGTGTGCATTCCAAGTGTCAATTACTCTCCTCATGCCCAGTTCAGACAGTTGTCTAGTCAGGTTAGACACACAGTATCTGCTGATGTTGCAGTCCATGTCCAGGAGTTCTTGGTCGGTAAGGTGGATAAGGGCCTCTTTCAGTGGGTAATTGACCCTGCTATTAACCTCAGCCCACATCCGCTCAACTTTATGATTCTAGAGAACAAACAAATATGAATATGTGTTTATGGAGCATAGTAAGGGGTGAAAATATTTTAGAGACCTTTTGGAGTAAGTAAAATGTAGCTTTAATTTTACATTTTTTACTTTACACTTTTTATTGTTGAATTGTAGCTTGAATATTAGTTCTCAGTTGTAAGTTGATTGGATAAAAGCATCAATTAAATTACTAAATGTAACCAAGTCCACAACAACTACATGTGTGAATGTTTTTGAAATGTCTGCATACTCCTTTCTTTCTTTTTTTTATTTTACCTTTGTTGACGTGCTTTGGTAGTATGGTGGTTTGTCCTGACAGTGTCTGTGAGGTGCAAAAATTTCCTGAATGAAGAGTGTCAAGTAGAATTCCTTGCCGTGGTCGACACGCACCTGATCCCACATTCCATAGTTTTCCACAGCAGACCTTGAATTGTAAAGACATGAAAGAGATCAGAGTTGAGCTGTATGTACAGTAAAACATCCTTGGGGATAAGGTCATATAGGTAGCTATGTTTTACATAGGTTGATTGATTGTAAGTAGGTTTAAAACTACAGCCAATATTACCATGAAATATGGTGGAAATGCAAAGTGTGGATAGAGGACATGTACATCTTTTTTTTCAGCGCTATTTAGGGTTGCTAATTAGTATAGGCTACATTTGAGCAAAAGTGCATTACATTAACAAATGTGAATGGAATAAATTGCATACCTGTAAACGTCATCATAAATAATGAGGTTATTCTTTACAGGCATTGTTGCATGTGCCACTACTTTGCTAGAATATCCATCTATGCCAATCACATGTGTCACTCCAAACATTGCGAGTTTCTTGTTTTGGTCTAAATGGAGTTTATGCCCCATATAGGCAGCATAGTATGGCACTGGATTGAAGTTCCGCAGGCCCTGTAATATGAAATGAATGACAGGTGTTAAATGGATTTGCCTATACAGGCTACAATACAGCTCTAAGTAGTTCAAGTTAAATTTTTATTATAACCATTTCAACAGCAGTTAATGGAAATTTGTCTTGGTGTGCTCACACATATCACACATGACATCAACACACCAACATAGACAACATACATGTATATTGCATATTACATAAAACACAAAATGTATACATGTTGTGAACCAGTCCATAAAGTGCTTGGTGCAGGAGGCACAAGCCAGAGTGCAGTACGAACAGTTCATAGTGCAATTGCAAATGCTTATTCCTTTCTTAGCTTATTTCATGCAATAGTCATAGGCAATAGCATACCTTGCATCTCATTTCGTGGTAGGGTCTCGCCATCCCGCGCAGGACTCCACCAACCCGATTTTCTGTAGCAACAATCCCTTTGGTCGCCAGGTAACCAGTCATAAACTTTCGACCAAATGTTGGGCCAGTCTACAAAAGTTGAAGATAACTAAGAACCTTGTTCAAATAAAGAACAGCATCCGAGTTTGGCTTAAAAAACCCTCACCTCTTCAATTGCTGACAAAACGGCAATTTCCAACTGTGCATCAGATACTACTCACTTGAGGTTGTGATCATCACAAAATCATCGAACACTCATTACAGAGCAGCCACGTCCTGCGCCAATGTCCGTAAGGTGCTGTGCAATATCTTCATGCGTCGCATGCCTTCGCAACATGTCACATATTGTCTCGGAATATGCCTCCAAAGACGCCATGTCATCCAGATGACAATATCAAAACAAAACCATCCAAAGCAATCCTCAACCTGCCCAAAGAGTAGTACTTCCAGGTCAACCAACACATAAACCAAAATAGACCCAAACGCGGTTCAGAATGGCTTTCTTTTTTAAATTATTTTTTCTTTTGTTCAATGGTTCAGTATTTTATTTTCAATCCCTAAACAGATGAAAACATGACATTTACTTCCATTTAACAAGTGATACAGAAGTGTAAAAATTCATATATTACTTATTTTTCATTTCCCATGTGACCTCCAAAATAGAATAATGAATGAACGAAAAAGTACACGGACCCCTCATGCACAACACTTCCCATAATCAGCCACTGGGGCAGATCAAATGCAGTTTAGTACATGCTTCCACTGCTGTTGCAGTACCGTTTTAAAAAGTTTGGTATTTTTGATACAGGACAGCACAGGAGCTGCATCTGAACTGAGTTCTATTCAGAGGTTAAAAAAAACAACCTCACAGGGCGCCTGGGTAGCTCACTGGTAGAGCGCGCACCCATATACAGAGGCTCAGTCCTCGACACAGCAGCCGTGGGTTCGCTTCCAACCTGCGGTCCTTTTCTGCATGTCGTTCTCCCTCTTTGCTCCCCTTTCATGTCTAAGCTGTCCTGTCAAAAATATAGGCCTAAAAATGCCTAAAAAATAAATAAAATAAGCTCAGCTGCAACCTTCATTACTGTAAATACAGTATGCAGTGGATGTACTTGGATACTTTGGGCTCCACAATACTGTAGTACATGGGTTCATGCCATTGTATGTTATACCATGTATGTGCAATACAAGAAAAATTAACATCAAGACAAAAATAGAAGTAAACATTCAACATTCGTCCAACATTCCTCTACACAGTTCAACTTGATTTTAAGTCAAGGCTGAGCCAGTTATATAGAGAGAGAGAAAAAGAGAGAGGGTCTCTGTGGTGACTCAGACGACGCAGTAATGGCTGATGAATACCTGCCTAAATGGCTCAGCTGCTCAGAGAGTCTACAGCAGTACTAAGGTGGTTCACACAGGTGAGGAGGACAGCAAGGGCACCCTCATTACCCATTACCCATTCTGTCACTTACTCCCAACCCCCTCCCTCACTTCTATCATTTATTTATCCACGTCAGCCCTCATTTGCATGCAGTGGTCCGGGGGCCAGGGAGCATGCCTCAGTGACCTGGGGTTGGTCTGGCTAATGAACAACGGAGTGAGACCCCCCTCATGTTTATTTCCAGCTTTCACTCAGAGCAGGACCCCAGGGGGAATGAAGGGACAGGGCTGCTGAATTATAATCAGCACCTTGTAGTTTTAATACACCTCGCCTTGCTCCCATTTTCTGACTGTCCCTCTGCATAAGGATAGAAGGACGGAGGGAAGAAAGGAAGATTTGCATCTTACAGGGAGACATGATGGCAGTGGGACTCAGGCTGACGTCCCCTGAAGGGAAAAGCAGGCGATAAGGCTATGAATCAAGTCGTACCTCGCCCAGCCGTGAGTGTTCCAGCTGTGCTGTAATAATGCCTTGCTTTATCATGGTGGCCAATTCATTTACAGCAGCCCTGTCCTGAAATGAAATGTCTCGCTCTGCTTTTCAATTTGTACTTGCTAGTCAGTCTGCTCAACTGCTGATGATTAAAATTTGCATTTAATTTTGTTCAAGATTTTTATAATTTTTTTTAATGTCATCTGCCTCATTTGGTAACAAGATGGAATTGCAACTACTTACAACAAAAGTCACATTTTCAACATTCAATTCAATTATAATATATACTTTATTATTCCCGCAAGTGAAATTATAATGTTTTCACTCAGAGTGTATCTGGAGCACAAATGGAGAGATGTCAGAGTGAGGGGGCTGCAGCTGTCGATGGACAGCTCCAAGCAGTTGGGGGTTCGGTGAGCACCAGCGCCCAGAAGTGAACTGGCACCTCTCCAGCTACCAGTCCACCACCATACTTTGGTCCGTATGGGGACTCGAACCACCGATTCTCAACCCAACTCCCTACAGACTGAGCTACTGCCACCCCTTTATAGTGTCAACTCATAGCAGAAGTTATCTTAGGACACTTTACACATAGAGTAGGTCTAGACCACACTATCATTTACAGAGACCCAACAATTCCCCCCAAGAGCAAGGATTTGGTGTGACAGTGGCGAGGAAAAACCTCCTAGGCAGAAACCTCGGACAGAACCAGGGACCCTACTATACACGCCTGAACAAGTCTGCAACATAGTTTTAGCCGTGCTCTCCCTCACAGCTGTTGCCTGGTTCTGACTCATGAAAAAAACACAAGTAAAATAAAAGACACCACATAAACTCTGCTACTGTGTGTTTATTTAAAGATAGGTACACCATGTAGGCCTAAGATATTGCAATATAAGTCTGTATATTACTATTAGGACTATAGCATACATAGCCTATGTCAAGGAGGTATAAATTAAATAAAATTCAGCTGGAGTCCGATTTACCACGGCAACACTGTTGACTGCATCAGTGATCTCTTTCCATTCCGCATTATTTCTACAGCCTTTAGTACCAGTTTTCAAGCTGCCAGATAGTACACGTTAGTGCAAATCAACCTGAGATATCAGGGTTTCAATCTCCACCTCTGAAAAGTGACGCTTCTTAGCTCGTAAATTTTAGGGGCGAGGCATCAAAACTGAGATAATATTTGGGCATGATTTAAATTACGGTTTCCACATGTAAATGGGTAATGATGTGTTTATTTTAACCAAACCAGAGTGGTTATTGTTGGAATAGTGGAAAGATGGACCAAGATGATATTTTGTTTCTGTCATTCTTTGAATGAAGTGTATTTTAAAATGGTAAAATCACTGTTTATTTAAATGGAGTCTGGTGGGTTTTGGGATAGCAATTTATTTATTTTTTTTAACAGAAGATTTAACCGCTGTAGGGATCCTTTCCATAATGTTGTCAGACACTTAGAATAATAATCTGAGCCTGTCAGTGGTAAAAACAGCACTTTTTGTGGATGTAAATTAAAGGTGCGCAATTGCCCAATATTGGAACCAAACAGTGGACAGTAAGGCCCTTTTAAAACAAAGCACAGCCATGTGCTCTCCTTTGAACAACAGAATCTCCAGACGTGACCTCCTAAACAAAGTAAGGTCACATGCCCCACATGAGGCCTGACACGCCTTTTTCAGGCAAAGGAACTGGGCCTACCTGGGAAAAGACCAGGATGACAAGTCACACTTCCATGAGAAGTTAAGTTTGAACCAAAACACTGGCTTCTGATTGGCAGGTAGCTCCCCGAACCGTATTGATTATTAATCAGTATTGCTTAGGTTCAATATTCTATTATACTTTAAAAAGCAGTTGTCTGTGATTATTTGTATGTGTTGTAGTAACAGCTGGTTGTACAGGTCAGCACTTTCAATCTCACTCCTTCACTGTTCACTTTATAAATATGAGATCAATTATTAAATTAATTAATGTCTGTATTTTTAAGAGAACACCACCTTTGAGACTATTCACAGTTCAGTTATTGGCCCCTGATCGCCTACAGTCACGTACAGCAAAACATGAGAAAATAGGGTCCAGGTTGAAAAAAAAAAAAGCAAAGTTACCCTTTAAAGCGGTGTTCCACAATGACAGCTTGCCAGTGCGCACCGAACACAGACAACAATATACATTAATCAAATACAGTAGGCTACAAACAGGTGGATTATTTAATTTCAGTTTTGGGCCCCATGGATGGGTGGTGGCCCGTTTCAGTTGTAATGGTTAAAACATTGGTAGGCCTATACCCAAACCAGAACTGATTAACCCTTGTGTGGTGTTCATATTTTTGTTACACAGCCAATGTTTCCAGGTCTGGTGGACCCAACACATTATTAGGCTTTTAAATCAATACAGCCATAACAATTTATGTAAAAATGTTTAACAGATGTTTACTTTAGCTCAATTACCAATGATATATGCATCATTTATGGTTCATATTTGCCATTTACCCCTGTGAGATAACATTTATGATCATATGATAATTTTCGGGAAAAGGAAATTCAATTATAAAAAAGGTAAAAACAATAGAAACAAGATTTTTGATCATTATTGGTGCTTATTTCTTAGAACTTAATCAGAACAGGTGAAAGTGCTTAAAATTTAACAAGTTTGTAACTTTCTGTGGGAATAGCAGGTGCAGAAAGACAACATTCCCGCACACAGACTGCCACGTCTGCCCCGCTCTTATTGTGTTTGTTGTGTTGTTGGACTTCCTGTTTTTATTTTGAAGTTTTTCTGTTCCCCTTAGTGTTTCTTGTTTTTACTTCCTGTCTTTTGGTTTTCCCGCCTTTGTTATTGTCTGATGTCTTTCACCTGTTCACCAGTCCTTGTGTGAAGTTTCTTTGTTTTAGTTGGTTTCATGTTTTCTGCTTGTTTTCAAACTTCCTGTTTTATTTTGAATTCCACTGTTTGGTTACATGTTGGTCACTTGTCTTCCTGTCTTTGTTTGTTTCCCGCCTTTTCTGATTGTCTTATGTGTTCCACCTGTTGTATCACCTGTCCCTTGTTAGTCCTCGTTACCTCGTGTATATAGTCCTTGTGTTTTCTGTGTCTGTTGTTGGTGGATTGTCATTTGTCTTCCGTCGTGAGTCTTTGTGTTTTAGTTTCTTCCAGTGTAAGCTTTTTTTCTCGTGTTCTTTTATTTCCCTGTATCTTCTGTGTGCTTTTGTTTTATATATATATATATATATATATATATATATATATATATATATATATATATATATATATATACATATATATATATATATATATATATATACATACATACATATATATAAATAAATAAATAAAGTATCACTGGGACCGAAAGGATATTTGAGTCGGGTATGGCTGCAGCCTGGAGACCTCCCGTCTCATGCCCTCCCGGCTGGTGCTGTCCGTGGCTCGCGCTTCGACTTTTCTAAATAAAAGCTTGCGCCTGGTCCGCTATATTTTCGTACGGTGTTTTGGATGTTTTTTAACTAAACAGTACGGCAATCATGCAAATGAATACAATTATTTTTTCATCAGATGTCTTAGTTACAACACGATGGAGCTAGCAAAGCAGTTTTGTGTTTGTATATGTGAGGGTGATTTATTCAATTTGGGAAATCCCACGGTCTCAAAAGCTACAGTTCAAATTATCTGGCTGACTAAACAGGGAGGGACCCATCTGCTATTGATAGGAGCCGAGACTGAGAGAGCTACATGGATAAATATGCACCAAACAAGCCATTTTGAAATTTTAGCTGTTCTCATGAATACTAAAGTTGGGTGACCCTCCCCTCAACAAAGAATAAAAAGACATGACCCTCCCCTATTTTCCTCCGGTGGTGCGTTCCATAAATACCGAACGGTCCCATAGCGTAATTTTTCTTTTAGCAATCATTGAAAACGGCTGCCACAGACCCGAACACCATACATGGGTTAAGGAAAACCTACCTTTGCTGTTAGTGCAGCTGTCACATGAAACAAACTGCAATGTCAGCTAAAGTTCCCAGATTCAATGAAGACACACAACCGGCTTACAGGAGGAGATTCCAGACGGCAGATAGGTAAAAAAATCTCCATGCAGCAATGATGCAACTAATACCATATTCAGAAGGAATTAGTATTATCTGGGGACCTCAAATGATTTCAAAATTACTCCCCCACACGTTGTTCGTGTGGCACATTTGCACGGGATATGCGCAACCTGTGATTTTACTTGAATTACTACTGCACCGCAGATGGGTCAAGGTTCCGTATCTTTTTGGGCCAGGTCTGGTAGAGGTTACCAGAGGCGTATCCTCCATCCCTGCTGCAGCGGCATCCACGCAGCATCACTGTCAGCACTCGGACAAAGCAGTCTGGCAGTGGTATTATTACAAATGACAAGAGGTCACCAGGTAATACTAATCCTGTGCGAATAGGGCTAAAGACAACTAGTGAAAGGAGAGTAATAACAAGGGACAGGTGACAGCAGGATCGCTGAGTAACAGGTGAAACACATCAGGGCACAATCACACAGGCAGGAAACACACAAGGACAAGTGTGTATTTATGTTAAAATAAAATAGGAAACTATGAATAAATGACAAGAAACATGACCCACCCATCCATCCACCCCGTACTCTTCACTAAGCGGACATTAGGGAATTTCAAAAGTGACAGAGGGATGAGGGACGAATATACTCATAATCCATTAAACTATGACCGTAACAGTGTAGTCTAATATAAATGAAATGACAGTATCAAAATATAAAAGGCCACTAAAACATTTTAACTTATCACTCATTTAAGTATCAACTGTGATGCCACTTGATGTGAACTCGACATGTGTATCTACAGTATGTTCCGGCGCAAGATGGCGGCCAGTGAAGACGCAGATTATCGTGGTTGAGTTGGAGTTGTCAGTTTTCACCCCCCCCCCCCCCCCGCCTTAACCTTTATTTCTATACAACTTTAAGTTGTATCTACTCCGGGATACCTCCTTATATCTTCCTATCCATTTTCGTCAAGACTGTACCGGTTTAACTCTGAAATTGACTTTGAAAACCGTTGAGCGAAAGCTAAGCTAGTTGAACGCAGTCTTACGTTAACTTAAAAACCAGGTAGAATATAGTTCCCGGTTTGTTTACGGTTAGAAGATGGCTGCGTCTCATGTTACGTTGTTTTTTGTACACGCTGTGACTCTACAAATCACAACATGTAAATAGGAACATGTTGGCGTTACTTTGTCACTTATTCGGAGCAGTAGGCTAGATGGAACCAGTTACCTGCAGGATCTGTGCTAGGCTAAGCTACCTGTGGAACCGTCAGACACCGCTACAACACGCACGGACACGAGAAGGGTATGTATCGACTTGTCTAACTCTGGGGGTTACGGTGAATAAGCTAAAGTGCCAATAAGTCGGCTTGTTCCTTTAAGTACAGAAAATGACTAACTAAAGCCTTCAACAGTAGCTTTTTTTATGAGTAAAATACAGTCATAATACAAAAGGCGATTTTTTTTTCTCTTATTTCTGGTCAGGCAAGGCATCTCCTTAGGAGCATTCTGTGTTTTTCAATAGGTTAGTAATATGCCCTGGTCTGAGCGAAAGAAAAAGAAGGAAAACTCCTCTTCAAGAAGACAACAGAAACTTCAACCAGAGATATGAAGGTAATGGACAGTCTCCAGGCTAGTTCTGCGTCGGCAGTCCCTACTATGTCAGAGAATGACAACAGTAATGTTAGCGCCGACACCGGCAAACAGAGCCCAGAGCTGTCACCTTTGCTAGACTCCGACCCTGACTCTCCATCCAAACCAGAGGGCAAGAGAATGAAAAGCTGCGTAACACTGGCTGAGTTGCAGAATAATATTGCTGGCCTAATCAATGAGCGCACTGACAATCTGGAGAGCATGATATACCACAACACAGTCAGCACTGACGGCTTAAATGCTGTAAGCATTGACCTCAACATTTATTACACGTTTCTCTCAATGCCAGGGGCTGAAGAGAAAATGTTAGGCGTAAAGCATTATTTTTATTTGCTAAACAGCAGAAATCCGATTTCTTTTACTTTCAAGACTCTCATTCAGTAGGTAATGATGTGTTTTTTTGGAAATCTCAGTGGGGAAATGACGTGTGGTTTTCGCACGGTTCAGTAAGATCTGCAGGGGTTGCTATTTTAAAAAACAATTTTCATGATTCTATTTAGCACTCAGAAAGTGACTCTAACGGCTGTTATGTGTTGTTGGTTCTCAATATGGATGACAAGATTCTGCTTCTTGCCAACTTGTATGGTTTTAACTCTAAATCTGAAAATGACTTTTTGTTTGATGTCTTAGAAGCTCGGTTTACACACTGGTTATCCAAATACCCTAATATTCTATTTTGTGTGGGTGGAGAGTTCAACATTGCGCTTGATGGAGCATTAGATCGGTGGCCTCAAAGTAGAAACAACTGTGCAGCTGTTAGTTTGCAGCTAATTATGCAAAAGTTTAATTTGATAGAGATATGGAGGGTCAAAAACCCCAGTGCCAAACTTTATACGTGGAATAATAAGACCTGCGCCTCCATGTCACGCATTGATTATTGTAACATACTTATGACTCCATTAACAGACCATAGAGCTGTGTCATTACAAATCTCATTTAAATTGGACTCTACTCACTCATTTCGAGGCACTTACTGGAAACTAAATAATTCTGCTCTGCAACATGATGTTGTGATCAAAAAGATCCAAACATTGATAAACTATTTTTGTTTAAGGTCTCAATTGATAAATGCTTTTTCAGAAATTGGGAACTTTTCAAATTTCACGTTGCTAAGTATCTTAGAGACTATGGGTCCTTTTGGTCCAAATCTAGAAAATGGTAGGAAACACAAATAATTACTAGAATAACTGCACTCAAATCTGACCTGAAAATGTATCAGATAGTAACTTACAAGATTTGTTGTCACTGCAAATAAGCCAAATGAAATATGCAGAACGAAAGCAGAGGGAGCTTTTGTGAGGTCGAGGAGAAAATGGCTGGAGGAGGGAGAGTAAAACCCAACATATTTTTTCGATTAGAAAAGTTTCGAACTTGGTAACACTTTACTTGAAGGTATTGACATAATTGTGACATGACACTGTCATAACTATGACATGACACTGTCATGAACGTGTCATAAACATTCAAACGTTTATGACTTCTGTCATTAAGTGTCATTTGGTTTTTGTCATGACAAGTTGACATTGTTTGGGTTGTCTTGATTATGACAACTTGACATTAATAAAAGTGACATTACCAGAAGTTGTCTTAGTCATGACAACTTGACATTAAATTAGTTTGGGATGTCTTTGTAATGACAACTTGACATTAATCAGGACGATATTACCAGAGGATGTCTTTGTCATGACAACTTGACATAATGTCATCCTGTTTAATGTCAAGTTGTCTTAATAAGGACACTCCAAATAAATGTAATGTCAAGTTGTCATGACTCTACCTTCCCTCCATCCATGCTTGCAAAGTTCTTGAAATGGCTAAACTGAGGGCTTTTTGTAGCTGGCTGATTGGTGTTCAGTTTTGCAAGTAAGTGCCTTCAGGTGTGTATTTGAGTGGTTGCAATTACCCGATGTGTTTTGTATTTTGGATACATGTGTTTTCCAAATGGCACCTTGAGATTTCATTTTTGAACGAAGTGTCTTACGTATGAAATAGAGTAGTATGCAGGACCAAGTGTGTTGCATAAAGGAGTAAGTGTGTTGCAGAATTGCAACTAGAGTGCAAAGCAGCGCTTTTGTTTAAGGTATGGGTACATGTGTTTGAGGTATGGTAACAGAAGCTTCAAGTTGTGTTACTTTAGTCTAAGCATGGGGCTATAGTGTTCAAGCAACGGCCAAAAACTGTAATGTGGACTGCTCCTTTTGTAAACTGGCTCCTGAAGATTTATGTCACCCATTTTTGTTTTTTGGCAGGATGTCAGTACCTTTATTTCCCAACACATTAACTATGAATTTTCCCTGTCATAGGAAAATTTATTGTTTGGGTTCTTTTCTTACACTTTCAAAACAGAAGAAAAAGAGAATCTACAGTATGTTCCCTGAGGTGTCTGGGGAAAAGTGACTGAGCCAGCTGTGCCAAAACCCATTCCTCAGCATGACTCCTATCCTTGAGTGTGACCTACTAATCTTCGCTGATCTCTGCAAAGTCATCTGTGGTGATGTGCGATGGACGGAAGGTGATGGCAAGCATGTCCCCGAAGGCAAGAGAGGCCGAACGGACAAGGATGGGGACTGATTAGGACAGTGCAGCTGCAAATATTATTATTATTAATAATCACAAAGTACAAAGAGAAGAAATTATGCCTGAGAATTTTTATTGCCATGATATTTTGCTTACAGTACAATTGCCATTTAAGCTAATGTGTTTAGTAATAGAGTGAAACTCTAAACTGCATGCAATTCTATAAGCTATGTTGTATTAATATGTAATAAGATCCAGCTGTGAACATCATTAGTAGCAGCATTGTTCTCTGCTTATATCCCTAGTTAAAACGTATGCATGTGGTGTGTGTGTGTGTGTGTGTGTGTGTGTGTGTGTGTGTGTGTGTGTGTGTGTGTGTGTGTAATGCCTGTCAGTCAATTTGTCACTTTATGTTTATGTGTAGAAGTTGAAACACCATTTTTCTTGTTGGTCTTCGGCGCCGTTTCAGTCTACACACATTGCACGCCGGCGTCCTCGTTGTGTTGGCAGTTGTTAACACCAATTCCGCCGTGTTGGCAGCTAAAGATGTCCGACTCTGTTCCTACACATCTCAGCTCATCCAGCCAGATCCTACCAGAGCCTACAGAAGGACAGCAGTGTTAGAATATGATGTGCGTCATAATATATTATAATTGAGTATTGTTTACAAGTGCATAAACAAAGGCTGCCCTTAATGTTCCTGTGGTGTCAGCAGTGGTGGAAGCAGTACTCCGATTGTTTGCTTATCTACAAGTAATAATACCACAGTAATAATACCACAGTTTAAAAGTCTCTTTTCTGATTGTTTCAAAGCAATTATGTTCTTAAGGACAAATAAACACATACACCTCGGCAGAAAGTGCATTTTATACCTTTAAAATAAAACCCCTCACTAAAACCACAAAGTGTGGGCTTTCACATTTCTAAATGTCTAAATTATGTGAACAAGATACAACATGTTAAAGGTCCTATTGACAATGGCTTTTTGGATGCTTTTACATAGGCCTTAGTGGTCCCCTAATACTGTATCTGAAGTATCTTTTATATAGGCCTTAGTGGTCCTCTAATACTGTATCTGAAATCTCTTTTATATAGACCTTAGTGGTCCCCTAATACTGTATCTGAAGTCTCTTTTATATAGGCCTTAGTGGTCCCCTAATACTGTATCTGAAGTCTCTTTCATATAGACCTTAGTGGTCCCCTAATACTGTATCTGAAGTCTCTTTCATATAGACCTTAGTGGTCCTCTAATACTGTATCTGAAGTCTCTTTTATATAGACCTTAGTGGTCCCCTAATACTGTATCTGAAGTCTCTTTTATATAGACCTTAGTGGTCCCCTAATACTGTATCTGAAGTCTCTTTTATATAGACCTTAGTGGTCCCCTAATACTGTATCTGAAGTCTCTTTTATATAGACCTTAGTGGTCCCCTAATACTGTATCTGAAGTCTCTTTTATATAGACCTTAGTGGTCCCCTAATACTGTATCTGAAGTCTCTTTCCCTAAATTCAGCCTTGGTGCAGAATTACAGCCACTAGAGCCAGTCCCACAATGAGCTTTCCTTAGGATGTGCCATTTCTGTGTTTGTAGCTTTAAATGCTATTGAGGAGGAGAGAGGGGGGGGGGGCAAGATGGAGGGTGGGGGTGTGGCCCTGACCAACTGCCATGCTTCGCTTGTTTGCAAGCCATGATGTCTCTCTCTTTCTCATGGGCGGGCCAAATTCTCTGGGCAGCTGTGACCGGCGGGCAAAGCAGAGAAAGGGGAGGTAACCTTTCCCCTTATGACGTCATAAAGGGAAGATTCCAGATCGGCCCATCTGAGCTTTCATTTTCTCAAAGGCAGAGCAGGATACCCAGGGCTCGGTTTACACCTATCACCATTTCTAGCCACTATAGGCAGGCTGGGGGAACTCATATTAATGTTAAAAAACCTCATAAAGTGACATTTTCATGTCATGGGACCTTCAATCAACCACATCCAGACTCCTCCCTCATCCATGTTAAAGCAATACTCACATGCCCATATTTACATGGAAGTATGTTCATGAGGAATAATTACAGAGACAATTAACTCTTTAAATGTAAATATAGGCTTGTGAGTATTGCTGAAATACAGATAAGAAAAAAATGTCTGAAACTTGAATGTACATATATGAGATTGATACCCATCTTCTTATCTCACTCTTCAAAGAGAATTTGCACATTTCCCATAATCCTGAAGTACTCTTACAGTACATTTAAACTATAGTACGATGTTTAATAACAACTATTACTGATGTTGTTCTGCAGAACTATGTAGCTGAAAATTAAAGGTGTGGCCTACGTTTGAAGTTTGATTTGATCGTTTGAGTTAATAAACTAGTCAAACAAGTTTTAAAACTAACTGCATGTTTTCTTGAAACTTATTTTAAAGTGCTCATATGATGCTCATTGTCAGGTTCATAATTGTATTTAGAGGTTATATCAGAATAGGTTTATGTGGTTTGATTTTCAAAAAACATATTTTTGTTGTACTGCACATTGCTGCAGCTCCTCTTTTCACCCTGTGTGTTGAGCTCTCTGTTTTAGCTACAGAGTGAGACATCTCACTTCTGTTCCATCTTTGTTGGGAGTCACACATGCGCAGTACCTAGGTAAGGACTACTAGCCAGTCAGAAGCAGAGTATGAGGGCGTGCCCTGACAGTACCTAGGTAAGGACTACTAGCCAGTCAGAAGCAGAGTATGAGGGCGTGTCCTGACAGTACCTAGGTAAGGACTACTAGCCAGTCAGGAGCAGAGTATGAGGGCGTGCCTTGACAGTACCTAGGTAAGGACTACTAGCCAGTCAGGAGCAGAGTATGAGGGCGTGCCCTGACAGTACCTAGGTAAGGACTACTAGCCAGTCAGGAGCAGAGTATGAGGGCGTGCCCTGACAGTACCTAGGTAAGGACTACTAGCCAGTCAGAAGCAGAGTATGAGGGCCCTGACAGTAGCTAGGTAAGTACTACTAGCCAGTCAGAAGCAGAGTATGAGGACGTGTCCTAACAGTACCTAGGTAAGGACTACTATCCAGCCAGTCAGAAGCAGAGTATGAGGGCCCTGACAGTACCTAGGTAAGGACTACTAGCCAGTCAGGAGCAGAGTATGAGGGCCCTGACAGTACCTAGGTAAGTACTACTAGCCAGTCAGAAGCAGAGTATGAGGACGTGTCCTAACAGTACCTAGGTAAGGACTACTAGCCAGTCAGAAGCAGAGTATGAGGACGTGTCCTAACAGTACCTAGGTAAGGACTACTAGCCAGTCAGAAGCAGAGTATGAGGACGTGTCCTAACAGTACCTAGGTAAGGACTACTATCCAGCCAGACAGAAGCAGAGTATTTTCACTTTGTAAACCTATAACATGCACAAAAAAGATATATAACACAATAAAGAGAAAAAGCCAAAAAGCATAATACGAGCACTTTAAAAAGAAAATGATGGCAAATGTAATAATAATACACAGACTGTCTATAACTAAGATCCATTTTGACCCACCTTAATGAAGGTTTATTACCAATATTTCAGGTGCGCTCATTTTCTCACTTTTACATTCAAATAAAGTAGTTTAGATAGTCTGGGTAAACTGTTGGATTATTTACAACCTGTCTCATCTTGTTTGGCCCTGTCAGAGATCACCCCCGTGTCCCCAGATATCAGCTATTAGTTTGGTGACTACAATGTTGTCATATCATAAATGATGGTAGCAATGGCCAAACATGGCATCAAACGCTCAGCAAGGCTGCTTTCTGAACTTGTTGGTAGTTTGGATTCAACACCATAAAAATAGTTAATTCATAAGCACAACAAAAGAGAGGAAGTAGTGTGAGGTTCAGCATCACTGTGTGCTGATGTAGAAAAGAAGTGCTGGGGGAAAAATGAAATAAAAACTTAAGGGTTTTGTTACGCATTAGAGAATATTATACGCTGCAGAGAACATGAGGTGTTAGTGGCAGCATACTTCTTACCTGGGGTGGCAGTGAAGGTGTTAATGGCAGTTTGGAAGCCCAGCATCTTACAGATCACCTTGCCATCCAGAGCGTCAAAGCTGTCGTCGCACACCGTGCCCCAGACCTCTCGGTACTTCACTTCCACTCGCCCTCGGGATTTCCCCGGCACGAGACGCACAGTCACTGTGATGATACAAAGTTGCAGCTGTTTAAAGTTCCTGGTGGCTAAAACTCTGGAATAGTTTGGTTAGCCTGGTGTACAAGCAAATATATTAGGGTTGATAGGGTTAAAATATCAAATATTTTGTACTAGTCATTTATTTTTTTAGTTAATGTACTGCTGTTTTGACAGTTAACTATGTGTTTGAAAGTGGCATTGTAGTAGTCACTATTGTTCAGGTCAGGCTCATGCAGACTTACCCTCTGGTGCGTTTCCTTGGTCTCCCTTGTCTCCTTTTGGACCTGGTCGTCCGGGATGACCTAGGGAGGACAAATGGTCAAATACATCTTCCAACCAAACGGACAGTTTACATGGACTGGTGTGAACATAATTAATTAGTTAAATATGTCATACTGATTCTATCACTTGTATAGGTCGTTTATTCAGTGCAAGGGCAGGGGGGGCAACTCATTAAAAATTCTTCATTTAGTGTAGCTCAGCAACAGGTAAGGGAGCTGGACACTCTTACAGATGTGGAAGTGTATTCTAATCAAAGCTACAGATACTGCATTTTTTACCCTTAATCCTTACAGTTTGGGCTTTGGTTAAAGGTGCAATATGTAATATATGTACTGTATTTAATAAAAAAATGACCCCAATGTGTCATCAAATATTAAGGAAACATTCTAAATTGAAATACTATCTTTTCTAACAACAATGCTAATGTCAGTATTGTCTCCTTTTGAAATTTCCGTTCCGTGACGGAATGTCTGTCTGTGTTTTGGCTTGTGTGTTGGTATCAACTGCCCATTCTGACAGACAGGCCAGGTTGCCAGATATACCTGTAAAAATGCAAACACAGCGCGATACAGCTGTAGTACAGCCATGAAAGCAGCAAACAAATGAACGGGATCAAAGGAGATAGATTCGTTCAACCCGCCCAAAAAAAAAAAAAAAAAAAAAAAAACGCCATCTTTTTAAACGGTTGCACAACCAGAGACGAGGTAAAAAACGAGTAAATATTGGAGATGCCGTTAAAAGAAGGAGGTTGCTTAGAGCCTAAAAGGACACAGAGTTGACTAATGTCCTCCTAAACAGGTAAGCATTGAGCTTCTTTCATTTATATCACTGCTAACGTATGGGTAGTCATTTTCATTCATGTGCTCGCATTAAGTTATATAGAGTACTCAAGTTAGTTAGTTGCAAAAACAATTTAGACACAGTGATCCTGGTGCTAACGCTGCCATGCTAATACACACTAACTGCTAACGTAGGATCCATGACATGTGCCAGAAACCGCAAATTTGACTTCCTCATAATGGAAATATGCAATTTTACTTTGGCAAAACACCCTGTAGCCTGAGATGTTGGACTGGGACACAGTGTTCTCTACAGGTCGCTTTGCAATGTATGTAACGTTATGTTATTGTGGCTAATGTTACCATGGCCAGCTTTAAGGTCATGATATGTTGGACAGTAAGATGATTTCCACTTTCTTACAAACTGGCATGCAACCATAATGTGTAATGTACTGACTGTACAGTGTATAGACAAATTGTCTAACGGGTCTGGAAGTAGTAGTACCGACAATCTCCCCCCTGCCGAAATTTCCCCCCCCCCACGCTTCTGTTTAGCGGGCGTAGCCGACAGACTGTGACCGTGACCTGGGTACAGACGACCGAGAGGTTGCAGTCTTTTAGGGGCTGTTGCAGTGACGTTAAGCCCAGAAAAGGTGGCTGTTAGTCGGGCACAAAGCTCCGCAAGGTTGCGGTCTTTTTAGCGGTCGTTGTTACGGTTAGTCGATAAAAGGTGACTGTCAGCCGCGTACAGAGCTCCGCAAGAGCACGGGCTTTTATAACAGTCAACATAGCAGCATCTAGCAACTCCTCTGTGGAGTAATGTCTGGCAATGCGAGACTAGCATCAAGCTGACATTGACATTGTGGGACGTTGGGTTTAGCGTTTTCAAGCTAGCAACTACCGTGAACTTCGAGGCTGGGGAGGTGGGGCTGGGGGAGATGACTCTTTTCAGTCTTTTGAATTTGGACTGCAGTAACCATTTTAAAGGCTAGCTGTCAGTATTACATATTGGACCTTTAAACTTGTAACATTAAACAGCTTTTTGGTTTTGTTGAATGAACTCATCTCTCGCTCTGTCTGCCTCAAATACACAAAGGGTGAAATACAGACCTTGGGCCAGATGCATCAAACTCACCCAAACTCTGTACACACAAACAAGGGTGGACTGGCTTTCTGGCATACCGGGCACTTTCCCGGTGGGCCGACACTTTATCTTTTGTATTTATTTTTTTATTTAATTTTCTTTTTTGTCCGGCCCATGAACCGGCCCATAAAAGTGGTAGGCCTAGATTGGCGGCCCATTGTTTTTTCAATTGACCCTGTGCTGGCCCAAAACACTTAAGACGACGCTGAATTTGGCATCCGATTCGCAGCTTCCGATTCGGCAGTTAAGGGGAAATTTAAGGGGAACTTAAAACTGTCCGATTCAGCAGGGAAACACGTTTTTTGAACCTCTTACTGTATTTAATGAGTGTTAGTCATTAAGGTAAATTATGAATTATGTCTAAAACACACTTTTAGATTTGTGAAAGCTTTATTGTCTTTATGAGAAAACAATAAAGGGGGATTTCACCGTTTTTTTCACATGTAGACCACATTAGACCAGGTCCAGATCTAAAACCACAATAGCTAGGCTTGTCAAATCTGGACTACATTATCCCAGAGAGTCTAAGAAGTCTTAAAAACACAGTTTGAGATTTGTGAAAGCTTTATTCTATTTGTAAAAATGCAATAGAGGGAGATTTTACTGCTTTTTTCACACATAGACCACATTGGACCAGGTCCAGATCCAAAACCACAATAGCTAGGCTTGTCATATCTGGACTACCTTATCCCAGAGAGTCTAAGGAGTCTTAAAAACACAGTTTGAGATTTGTGAAAGCTTTATTCTATTTGTGAAAATGCAATAGAGGGAGATTTTACTGCTTTTTTCACATGTAGACCACATTAGACCAGGTCCAGATCCAAAACCACAATACTTAGACCTGTCAAATCTGGACTACCTTATCCCAGAGAGTCTAAGGAGTCTTAAAAACACAGGTTGAGATTTGTGAAAGCTTTATTCTATTTGTGAAAATGCAATAAAGGGACATTTTACTGCTTTTTTCACACGTAGACCACATTGGACCAGGTCCAAATCCAAAACCACAATAGCTGGGCTTGTCAAATCTGGACTACCTTATCCCAGAGAGTCTAAGGAGTCTTAAAAACACAGTTTGAGATTTGTGAAAGCTTTATTCTATTTGTGAAAATGCAATAAAAGGGAGATTTTACTGTTTTTTTCACACGTAGACCACATTGGACCAGGTCCAGATCCAAAACCACAATACGTAGTCCTGTCAAATCTGGACTACATTATCCAAGAGAGTCTAAGGAGTCTTAAGAACACAGTTTGAGATTTGTGAAAGCTTTATTCTATTTGTGAAAATGCAATAGAGGGAGATTTTACTGCTTTTTTCACATGTAGACCACATTAGACCAGGTCCAGATCCAAAACCACTACACCTAAACTTGTCAAAACTGGACAAGAATTAACCCAGAGAGGCTAAAGAGTCTTAAAAACAGATTTCAGATTAGTAATGCTTTTATTTTATTGCCACAGCATGGCCTTTGCTAATTGACATTTAACGTAGAAGTCCTTGTCTCTCTATGCCATTTCTTATACCCATGAGCAGGTCTTCCTTCTCACTTTAAAAGAAAAGTAGAAAAAGTTATTTTTACCCTTTGGAAATCAATCAAAATATCTTCATAGATTTGCCAATGGTTTAATTTACTCTTCAAATCCTTCTCCTTCAACGTAAGTGTTGTTCTCTCACCTTTCCTCCATCTGGCCCTGTTCAACCTCTCTTACTGCTTCTGCCAATGTCATCCTCCTCACCTTAGCCAAAGCTTGCACTGTGGCCTGTGTCAGAGGCAACATCATTAGACATTAGTGTGCTTGGTTTTCATTTTATCTATAAATGAAGACATTTTTATGAAAAGCTTTTTTTTTAGTTCTTATTCACAGTTATGAAATCTATGAAGATATTTTGATTGATTTCCAAAGGGTAAAAATAACTTTTTCTACTTTTCTTTTGAAGTGAGAAGGAAGACCTGCTCATGGGTATAAGAAATGACATGGAGAGACGAGGACTTCTACGTTGAATGTCAATTAGCAAAGGCCATGCTGTGGCAATAAAATAAAAGCATTACTAATCTGAAATCTGTTTTTAAGACTCTTTAGCCTCTCTGGGTTAATTCTTGTCCAGTTTTGACAAGTTTAGGTGTAGTAGTTTTGGATCTGGACCTGGTCTAATGTGGTCTACGTGTGAAAAAAACAGTAAAATCTCCCTTTATTGCATTTTCACAAATAGAATAAAGCTTTCACAAATCTCAAACTGTGTTTTTAAGACTCCTTAGACTCTCTGGGATAATGTAGTCCAGATTTGACAAGCCCAGCTATTGTGGTTTTGGATCTGGACCTGGTCTAATGTGGTCTACGTGTGAAAAAAGCAGTAAAATCTCCCTCTATTGCATTTTCACAAATAGAATAAAGCTTTCACAAATCTCAAACTGTGTTCTTAAGACTCCTTAGACTCTCTGGGATAATGTAGTCCAGATTTGACAGGTCTAAGTATTGTGGTTTTGGATCTGGACCTGGTCCAATGTGGTCTACATGTGAAAAAAGCAGTAAAATCTCCCTCTATTGCATTTTCACAAATAGAATAAAGCTTTCACAAATCTCAAACTGTGTTTTTAAGACTTCTTAGACTCTCTGGGATAATGTAGTCCAGATTTGACAAGCCCAGCTATTGTGGTTTTGGATCTGGACCTGGTCCAATGTGGTCTACATGTGAAAAAAGCAGTAAAATCTCCCTCTATTGCATTTTCACAAATAGAATAAAGCTTTCACAAATCTCAAACTGTGTTTTTAAGACTTCTTAGACTCTCTGGGATAATGTAGTCCAGATTTGACAAGCCTAGCTATTGTGGTTTTAGATCTGGACCTGGTCTAATGTGGTCTACATGTGAAAAAAACGGTGAAATCCCCCTTTATTGTTTTCTCATAAAGACAATAAAGCTTTCACAAATCTAAAAGTGTGTTTTAGACATAATTCATAATTTACCTTAATGACTAACACTCATTAAATACAGTAAGAGGTTCAAAAAACGTGTTTCCCTGCTGAATCGGACAGTTTTAAGTTCCCCTTAAATTTCCCCTTAACTGCCGAATCGGAAGCTGCGAATCGGATGCCAACTTCAGCGTCGTACAAGTCAAAAATATCCCATAGGCTAGGTGTACTGTTCTCGCTGAGGTGTAGCAACTCCAACTAAACAGCGAGCTAAACTCTCTCTATTCATGAACATGAAGAAGTCCTGAATTCCTTGTATGCAGATTTATTTTCTTCACATTGTGCTGAATCCATACACATGAGATGAGTGATGAAAGACGAGAGAGTAAAACTAGGAAACAAACAGCAAAATTCTGTAATTAGCTAAGCCAACTAGCTTTCATGAACATAACTTTTACAGCATGAAATCTATATGCTTAAAAGTTAACTTAGTCAGAACAAAGATTATATACATACAAGCGATGCTTCTGCTGGGGAGTCAACGAGCAGGAGGCATTTTTCCTGGCGCAATGACCGTCTGCTTTTTTTTACCAGTCTGCCGTTTCTAATGCGTTTCTAACGTGGTGAATTCTAACTTGATTTCCTACTTCCGGTTTTAGCTCAGTAAACAGACGTCAAAATAAGAGTCTGCATGAAACTGAAAATATGCCAATTAAATGCATAAAAATGTAACTTAAATGCCTGAAGGGCAGAACACTAGGTTTTGTTTTTCTGACAGACTCGGCCCATGAAACACGTAGCCTAGCTGACTCGGTCGTAGTAGGGGGACCCCAACCAACCTCAAAAAAAAAAGAAAAGAAAAATCCCCTTATCATCATGAATGCTTCAAAAGCATGGTACATTTTATTAATATTCTTAAGAAATATGTTGAAATGTTGATGTAGTAGTTTGTTCAAATGTACAGTTCATGGTTATCTGTACCTACACATACACCCCCTACTTCCACATTAAAATGGACTAGTCCGTAACTGTGCGCGGCGCAAAAGATCATAGACTGTATATATAATGGACCAACAGATCCCGTTGTTCTGGACGGAGACCAGTGAAGGATATTAGAAGCACTTTTCCGGTGAGCGCCGAGCGTTACTGCGCAGCCTCCAACTGAGCTTGAAGACGTAAATGTGACGTGAGCAACCTGTCTGAAAGTTGGAAGTCTTCTGGTAGCTGTGCCAAGAGAAATCTCAATCATTCCCAATCTAGCAGAGACGGAGAGCGTAGGTATATGTAAGGAGATAACATAGGCACAGGCTAATTACTGATCACTAACATGATAGTTAACATTAGTAATTACACTTAAACAGCTAATGGAAGTCCAAACTGCCTGAGAGCTTCTCCTGTACTATATGGTAAAGTCACGTGGTTATGACCCAATCGTTAGCCTATTTTTATAACAACGTCTGCTATGGAGCCATAACGTGAGCTACAAGGTATTGGAGCCTTTTATACATTGTCGTGATTCTTTAGAAATAAACAACGGACAAATAGAGTCTTTAAACGCTTCAGATGTAAAGTTATTCTCTGTCAAAGTGATGTCAAAATGAATGGCAGTCAATGGGATGCTAACGGGGGGTGAGTGCTTGTTAGCATCAAAATGGCGCCATAGGAGGTATGCGTTGTGAGGAGAAGCTAACCCCCTTGCAAAAGATAAACACACAGTGACAGGAGGTCTAGGAAGTACACAAATGGAGACGAAGCAAGACGAGTCTACCGCGAAAATGAAACTAAGTTACCCAAGTGGCTCAAATTTTTTTTTTAAATCGAAAAGACGGCGATAAGTATTTGGCAACGCTGGCAAAGATGACAAAGTTTTTTACAGCTACTTTTGGGGATACAGACAGGAACAACAACATCCAAAGCGTTGAATATGCTGCTACAGCAGCAACAGCTAGCTGTGAAGTGGCGCTAGGTGAGGATAACAATAACCAAGACAATGAAGAGGACACCATATCTTTAAACAGCAGCCTCTTTGGGATTTCTGCCTGCATGCCGTTTCAGTCTGCATCTGCCAGGCTAGAATAGTGATAGAGATCATGGAGAAGAAACGCAAAGGAGGTGCAGAGAAGCTGCGTGAGAAAAAGAAACGCTGCCAAATGTGTCACATTGAAGAGACATGTTTTCGGCAGTAACAGGACCTTCATCAGCTCCCGTGGCTGATGATAGTGGTGGTGGTGTCGGTGCAGGTGGCATGAACAGTGAGGAGGAGACTGGAGGGACAGAGATGAGGGAGTGAGGGTAGAACCGGCGGTCATGATAGACCTCTCCAAATTAAAGCACAGGGCCTCTTCAGTCGTGAAATTATAAATATATATACAGTATATACAGTTTAGCTTGTTTTATGATTCATGGGGAGTATACCGTTTTATTGTATTAATAAATGGCACTTTTTTTAAGTATTTAATGTCAGCTCTCACTGATTCTTGCTTACTCATTACATGGCATTAGTAGTTTTAAGGAGTAGGAGTTGGTATACATATTCAGGGGAGCACAAGGACGGGTGGCATTTGTGATCTTATGTGGTGGGCCAGTCTGGGCCAAAATGCCAGGGCCAATTTTTGGTCACAGTCCGTCCTTGCACGCAAAGACAGAAATCTGCATACACATTTTTTTTCGTCAGATTTATAAAGTTGCACATACACCTAATTCTGTTTTATAAATCTTAATCATTGTACAACTAGGTGCACAAAGTAGGTAGGTACCCGCACAAAGGAAGAAGCCCTTTATCATATATTATGTATGTTTGGATGTATGAATGTGATGAAGGTTTTTGCTGCTCCTATTTTTTACATGTTTTATTTACTTATGTGTATGTTTTTAAGAGCTGCACTAAGGCAATTCTTATCAACTGTCTTGACATGGCAAAAAAGAATTTGAATGATCAGGCCTTAATTTCAATCCCACAAATAACTATGAATGGATATGGAAAAGCTGTTTGCATGTTGATACTTGGGCCCCTCCAACACTCATTACACCTTTTGTGGTAGAATACCCAGCTTAGGAACTCATGCTATGTATGTTGAGACAGTGGTACCCAGGTCTCATTCAGGTTAGTGTTCAACATAACCACATTATAGTCAATCTCCTCCTTATCATTTCACTAAATGTGTGTACACCTGGTCTGAAGTACGCCTGAGAAGCGTACATTCTTACCACATATTCTTCTTTTATAAGAATATCAGTTAATGTGTGGGAAATTGTGCTCACATAGCATGTATACATCTGGCCACTGTTGTCTGGATTTTCGAGGGAAAAGTTAGAATATATTCATTTCAATTTGTTGTTGTTACATGACGTTTTCAGTTTTCTTCAAATGCTTTGCACAGTACATCGCATATGGAATAAACATGATTTTATATGTAACTTTAATACACACTCACCTTGAGTTCCATTGAAGCCAGGAGGTCCCATTACACCTGATGACAAGACAACAAAATGAGATTTTATGAAATACATTTAATGGACATTACAGATGTGGGGTTGCTACACCTTGTATACCCAATAAAGAAACGTGAACGGAATAAATCTACAGTTTAAAGTTCTCGTCATTTTTAGAGGCCAGATCAGCAACCAAAAATGAATTTCAGTCACTGGACCATAAGGTTGTATTTAATAAGCTGTCAGCAGTTGATGTGCTGGCTCCTCCAAACATACATTCCAGAATAGGACAGAAAACGCTCTGGGTTGTTTTCATTTCTTAAAAGCAATCACAATTAGAGCTGAAGATTTTTGCCCGTCGGGTTCAGTCTTAATTTCTATCATTTTACACGGGCTCAGGCCTGGCTCGGGCTTGCGCTCCAGGTTGCACGGTAAATGAGGTGATGCGTTTCGATTAGCGCGAAAATGGATGCTGAGGAGGTGAAACAGAGGCTGGCCTCTGGCGATTACGTTTTGGTTAAACGGGCAAAGAAAGCAAAGTCTGAGGTGTGGAAAACTTTTGACCATGTTCATAATGAAAATAATGAGCCAGTGGATTATGTGAAATGCAAAAGATGTGACATTCTGTTAGTACGACAGCAAAAACGACAGGGAATTCGTCGCTGATAAGGCATGTTGATCGAAGCTGTTCAACACCTGGCAGTTTGTTACAGCATTAAAACCCATCCCTGCAAACGGTGAAACAAACGGTGACGGAGAAGTGTATCAGCTTTTGCTGTAAAGACAATGGGCCTTTTTAGAGTGCTGAGATGTTACGATGTTACAGAGGCCTAATTTACTTCTTTGTTCCAACTTCCGAGTGGCCTATAGCCTACGTTAGTCATGAATAAATTATGTTAAAAAAAGAATAAATGACTCATTCTTGACAAAAGGCAAAAGAGCTGTGTGCGTGTGCATATTTGAATAATGTTGGGCCTTAAACGGGTTTGGGCTTTTAAAAAGCTGTCAATCAAAATGTACTTGTCGGGCTCGGGCCGAATTCTGTCGGGCTCGGGCCTTGTCGGGCTGAACTTTTAAGGCCCGATTACAGCTGTAATCCCAATTGTCTTGGGCGGCGCTAAGCTCTGTATGCAGCGACGGTGGCTCAGAATAGTCTGAGGAAGGAACTTGTTTTGGTGTAACATTTGCACCCTGCAAAAGGAAACACCACATACAATATTAAAAGAAGTTAACTGTTGACACAACACAGTAATAAGCTGGATACATGGTTAAACCCCATTTGCTCTTACACTGATTGTTGGAAGTGGAAAGACTAACTAAGACAGTTTTGGGGAGTTTTATTTAATTTCTGTTCAGTTTGAACGAAGAGTGTTTTATGATGAGTTAGCAGGTAATTAATCTAATTTGAATTCAGAAGGTGTTTAGATGTAAGAATATTTCCTTTCTTAACATTTTGTAAGTTTATTTTGTTTACAAGAAAAGCTGAAAGCTTAGCGAAGTAGCTGATCGCGAGCAATGCATCTGGTACGTGTAGGCACAGCTGCCACAGAAGTCAATACAGCACACACTGGGCAATTTATTTTTTTAATTGAGTACATCAGTACTGATTGGACATCCAATAAAGTAAAGCTGGAGAATGTTCCCTTTAACGCACTTTAACGCATCTTTGGGACTACTATCTCTGTACATTTGTATTCTTAATACTGTGAACCTTTGCACATCCCTTATCTTTGTACATTTCTGCAGCTCTTTCATTTAAACAGTTACATTGTTGCATCCTGGACTATATATCTGTCCATTGCACATAATACATATCCTGAACTTTTGCACTTCCCATTTTTTCACATCTTGAACTAAATCATACAGCTTTCTTTACTTAATGTTAACAGTTATATTGTACATATTTGTTCATGTTATTGTTCCTCTACATTTATTGTTTATTTCCTTTTAGCATGTTTATGTTTATGTATTCACCATCCACCGAGGCAAATTCCATGTAAGCGATAAATCCTATTCTGATTCTGATATTTTTATTGTAATTTTTTTCTATTCTGTATTGATGTTTCTTGTCTATGCACCAAACACCAAAGTCTCTGTATGTGAAAACCTACTTATTTTGATAAAGAGGAAATATTTGCCTGATATGTCGGGATACATTTAGTTTTATTTCTGTGTTAGCAGCTCTTTATGGAGGGAGACCTACCATGCCTATTCAATATCAAGGAAACTTTTTAATATAAGAAATGAAGCATGTTATTCAAGATGCTTTTGTTTTCATGTAGTCAGCTCAGGTTGGATAGAACCTCCTACCTTGAGCACCGGGATCTCCTTTCTCTCCCTTTGCACCTGGTCCTTGATTCCCTGGTGCTCCTGGGATTCCAGGTAAACCTCTGGGACCTGCACACACACACACAGACACACACACACACACACACACATACACACACACACACATACACACACATGATTATGATGTTTTTTGGTTCACGTGTATATATTTCTTAAATGCAAGCTGTGCAAATAGTATCATTCGTCACATTCTTCACGCTGTGTCAGCAGCTGATGACCAGAAGTTAGAGGAGGAAGAGAAACTAAATTATTTCATAATTGCAATCTGCTGTAATATTTTTCCATCTAAGTATTTGGTATTACTGTGAGTCATCGAGTATACTCTCACTCACAGTATGAGGAACAGATTTTAGGAAATCTCATTCTTCCCCCTTCTTTTAATAGCACTTTATTTGGAAAGAGCACTTTTTCAAAAACTGTTCCATTATGTATTTATTTGTCAAAAGACTAATTGTCACGTTTTGGTTCGCAGCAGCACGCTGTAGACACTGAACATTAAACGCCAATCTTTTTCCTCACTTTTACGTCCTGGGTCTGCCTTTACCAGAGCAACTCATGTCTCGGATGATGATGAAGAATGTCAGCAAACAACTCTAACCTATTTTATAAAAGTGGCTGTTGAGAAAGCAGCATACGAGTCTACAGCCACGCTAACAGCTCTGTAAATGCAGAAGAAAACAGCAGACTGCTAACATGCTCACTAACACGTAATGTAGACGTCTAGCAGGTATAATGTAAATCTTAATTTAATATGTTAGCATGCTAACATTTGCCACCAGCAAAAGACACAAAGTACAGCTGAGGTGATTGATTAGTTTTGCAGGTGCAAAACGTTTCAGGTGGGCCAGAGAGGAGAGATAACATTTTTATTTTATAGCAACATTATGTAACTATTTTACCTCAGAATAATAGCTTCAAAATCATTTTGACACTACTTTGACTTGTAATAGAGAGAACGGTGCGTCTGCCATTACCACCGGGCACTCCAGTCACCTGCAAATTTGTCAACTAGCTAGTTTTTGCTCATGAGTAATGTAGTCATAATAAATACATATAAGGCTGTCCATATTTACGACAGCGGTGTGCTAGGGAATAGCTCTCACTATGCCAAATCTTGCTTTAACTTTTACATTTGTGCTACTGTTTGTAAATCTTGCAGCTCTATGATGCTTTATAATAACATAATAAAGTTGCCATGCTTTGCCTGAAGCAGGCTGTGATTTTTTACATCAGTGATTCCAGCTTTGTCTGGATGTCAGAGTTTGTTATTTATTCAATTTGTCAGCTCTGGTGTTGCACTGAAGTGCCCGGCAGCATCTTAGTGTGACTGCGACACCCTTTTCTGTTGCAGCCCTATTTTGTCATTTGAGCTCCTTTAAAAAATGTTATCATATCAGCATTAAGGATAACAATAAGTACATTATACCACAAACAATTATAATGAAACCCACCAATTGGACCGGCAACTCCTGGATCTCCAGGTTGTCCTTTGAGTCCCATTTCACCCTTTGGTCCTGGAGGGCCAGCAACGCCACTGACACCTGGAAAGAAGCATACGAGTATATATCTACTGATGAGCTGCATCTTCTGCTGCTGCATGCTGAATAATGCACACAAACAGTGACGATGTAGGCTGTACACCAGTCAGGAGTAACTCGGAAAGTCCACAGTTTTAAGTTGTTTAGACCACGCACAGGAAACGTGACAAATTAATATATTGCAATCAAGTCCTTGGAAGTCAGTTGAACAAAATTAGGAAAGTAAATTCTGATGTTAGGTCTTAGACCCTACAGTGCTCATTACGTCCCACTGTACTGAAGCGCTGTTCTCAAAGCCTGAAGTGAAAGGTTTCTCCTGAGGCTGGTGTTTGAGAAAAGGCCAAAAGGTCAAGCAGAGTTATCTCTCTGGAAGTTAAGCAATACATCTCGTGGCAATCTGCTGATTAGATTTTTTGACTTTTTCAGTAGAAGTTTTGGCTTGATGGCAGCACTATAGGAAAGGTCAGAGTGTCACCAAAATGCTTTAGACACATTGTATGAGGATCACAAATATTCGCAGTAAAGGGCATGGCATTCTCTGGCACAATTTGGGGCAGTTGTGGCCAAGGTTATAATCGTAAACAAAAACGAACGAAATAACGAAAACTAGATGGGAAAAAACATTGTCGTTAACTGAAATAAAAATAAAAATGAGGCATTACAAAAAACGATAACTAAACTAAAACTGTAATGTCTGTTTGCAAAATTAACTAAAATAAAATAATATTATCGAGTAAATGTCCTTAGTTTTCGTCTTTGTCGATCTTTCATAGAGTAAATAACGTTATATCTCTCCGACCATGACATTTCCCGTAGACATGTATAGTTTCTGTCTGGGAACCCAGAAATTCCGACATTCCACGTCAAATTGAACACAACATGTTCGTGGCTCCGTGCTTCTCGCCTGGCATCATAGCGGTACCGAAGGTCGGAAGAAAGCGGCAGTCCTATTTGATTATGACTGTGTTATATTAGATAAAGTGCCTTGCAGTGGAAGGTGGTAAAATATGTGGTCAATTTATTACAGGGAAAAATCCCACGAATTAGAAGCGCACACAAGCTAGGAGGCTAACCTAGCTTACCTTAAGGAGAACGCAATGCCCCTTTCCCCGAAACAGAAGCTAATTGTATGATGTTTTTGTTGAGTTAGTTAGTATTACACAATACTTTTTCTGATCTTTTTGACTCCCCCGACAAATAACCCATATTACAAAAAAAATACTAAAACTAAGACTAAAACTAAAACTAATGAAAACTAAACATAAACTAAGCATTTTCCAAAAATAAAAACTAAACTAAACTAGCAAACCCACTTTAAAAGCTACCATAAATGCCCAGCCATACTGGCCTTGGTTGTGGCTCAGGTGGTAAGAGTGGTCGCCTACTGATCGGAAGGTTGGTGGTTCGATCTTTGGCCCTGCAGTCCCATGATGAAGGAGCCTCAGGCAATACACTGGTCCCCGAATAGGTGAAAGGTGACTGGATCCTGTACTATGTAAAAGCACTTTGAGTAGTCGTTAAGACTAGAAAATAAATATATATATATACACAGTCCATTTACAAAATAAAACATTACCTAGATATGTTTTTCTAAAGTTATAGTGCCACAGCCAGAATTTTAGAAATATATGGTCATGACTCCAAGTGCCCCCAGAGCAACCCTGCCACCACACCCCTTTTTTATTTAATCAACTGCTCATTAATATTTTCTGTAAGTCAATCACATGATCTAACTGATGTTACAAATCCTTCTCTACACTGCAAGAAAAAAAATTTAGTTATCTATATTTACCAGAGATGGGGACTCGAGTCTGAGACTCGGACTCGAGTCGCACTTAAGTCACACAAACAGTTGACTTCAGACTTGACTCGGACTCGACCCAAAAGACTTCAGACTTGACTCGGACTCGACCCAAAAGACTTCAGACTTGACTCGGACTCGACCCAAAAGACTTCAGACTTGACTCGGACTCAAGCTTCGAGACTCGTCAACAACCTATTTTCATGCAATTATTGCTTTTTAAATCTAAATTGATTTATGTATTTCTATTTTCTTTTATTGGCGCATATACGTTGGGGAAACGCATGACGAGCTGCGTGTCCCTTGGCCTTTGCCGTAATGTGCAATGTACGCATGCGCTATGCGGCGCGCGCACACATAAAAAAATGCAGCAACGATGGCGACACCAAGTCCTCCTGCAGTTGTGCCTTTTGTCATTAGTTTTGCTTATAATAACTTCATAAACAGTGGCAGTAAGCGAACAGCTACATGCAAGGAGTGTGGCACCTAGATAAATGATGCTGGATCAACAACATCGAACTTCATCAGACATCTCAAAAAGCACCCAGATAGGTCAGTCACTCACGCTAATGTGAAAGAGACGTTACATTTAGCAGATATCGCCACAGGTAACAAGCTAACCATCGCAAAGTGTGGTGCTAATGCTGGGGACAGGCACATTGTATTGTTATAGTTGTATCCATATGATATGACAGATTTAGGTTAATATTTCACCAGTAGCAGAAGATTAGACTATACAATGTCCTAAGTTGAAGAACACTGAAAAATGTAATGCATGATGAGGTTGGGCTTTACAGCCAGTTAGTAACACAGACAAACATGTATTCTTTGGTGCAGATACCAAAATGTTGAAAAATACAGTTATGAAATTGAAACAAAGTCCTTAATTTGTGTTTCTTCAGATTGCATTGCAGTAGACCCCATAAAGTTCTCCTACAACTGATGTTGATACTGTACTGTATGGATGGTAGCTACAGGACATGCTTTGAATTCATAAGACTTAACAATACAGTGTTAGGGACAGATCAGATGGCCAGAGACTTGAGACTTGACTTGGACTTGTGGCAAAAGACTTGAGACTTGACTTGAACTTCCCCTCAAAGACTTGAGACTTGACTTGAACTTCCCCTCAAAGACTTGAGACTTGACTTGGACTTCCAAAAAATGACTTGTGAACATCTCTGAAATTTACTCATTTAATTTTTGTTGGCCTACGAGCGGTCAAGTTTATATATACTGAGTCTAAAGATACTTGTTAAAATACTCACTATGTGTAAGTAAGTAAGAATTGTTGGAACAATAACACTTAAAATGTATTTTTGATTTTGTGCGTCTACATTTGCGTATGTACTTTGGTTGTGGTTTTTATATACGCCGCTACAGGTTTCTACCACACCCTCACATGTATTTTTGTATTTCTTCAATGTAATTTATGTGTTATATTCTGTGAAACAAATAAACTAAACTAAACTAAGAATACAGAGGACATGACCCGATAACCTCAGATGTTTGTTTGACTTTAGTCTGCCATTTGTTCCTGTGCATGTCAACCATACTGAAATTATTAACAAATCATACACACATTCACACTAACACACGCAAGGGTTGCTATAGGTCATTATCACAAATTGTAAGTTTGATCGAGGACAGGGCGATGGGGTTGGGTGGGGGTGGACCTCTTGGAAAACATCTGCCTCAGACTGTAGTAATTTGTTGTCCAACCCTGATAGAGATTTCATACAGGAAATGTCAGTGCACTGACTACGGTGCAAGGGTATGTGAAATAATGGCTGCAGCCCATCCATCAGCCGGTTTTCATCAGCCATTTGACAAGAGATGACAGGTCATCAACGCTGGGATCAACACCGGACCTGCAGCTGAAAGCTAATGCCTCCTGCTTCACACATATGCAGGGTTACACATTAAATTCTCTTTCTGAACCACTCTGATATCGGCTCACGAAATGTGGTTATTGTTGAGATGCTTTGGAGATAAACGTGCGTACGCCTACTTCTCCATACAGCACCTGGAACTCCATGGTTGCTAAACACGACCACTCATATTTGACTTATTTTAACTCCAACTTCTAACTTTATTTTGTAAATGCTTAAGGTTGGCTCACCTTTCATTCCTGGGATTCCTGGGATGCCTGGAAGACCACGCCCTCCATCTGTACCCGGAGTACCAGGAGGTCCTGGGGACATACGCACGAGAATCGCTTTGGTTGATAAACTCTGCCTTTATACTGTACACTATGTATAATTACCACTGAGCACCATCACTACTTAGCCGTTATTGGTTGCACTGCAGGGACTAGCCCTAAGACCTCAAAATTCAGACGGACCAGAGCCAACACAAACTCCTGTGGCAGGGACACAACGAGTGGTGGATAGCTGCTAGCTACTTGAAGAAAACGGCAGCAGCTAGACCAAGCACCGGGGGTCTGAACCCCATGGTATGATTCATACCTGTATTTAGGTCAAACCGTAATTTATTGGCATTTTGTGTCTCTTCCCAGTTTTTGTCATGGCCTAGTGCCAGGTTTATGACAAATTGGGGGCTAGTCTAGACTGGGTAAACCCAGCCCTATCTGCCGGCAATTTGATTTCTCCCTGCAGCTCAGGATGGAAACCTGTACACTTATCTATCCTGCTTCCGTTACAAATCTGCGGGGACCAATCACAAACTGGCTTATCTACCTCGCTGTCGCTGCTGTTGTAAAAGATTTCAAAGGCAAGTTTTCTCTGAAAACGAAACAGAAAATTGCCCTGGAACAATTCCTACAAAAGAAGGATGTGTTTGCCTTACTACCGACCAGCTTTGGTAAGTACGTCACCCAGATCGTTGGTCTGATTGGATGAAGGACTCTCCAATTGCGTACGGAGTCATTTGAACTATGCCCGTTGAAAATACAGAGCAGACTCCCCAGACTAATGTTCAATCTTAAAAGATTGAGCTTGGTCTGGTGATAGTCAGACTAGGGCTAGTCTGGAAAATGAAAAAAAGTAGTCATTTGGAAAAGTTCTATGATCCTACCCGGTTTGAGGCTGATGGTGGTCACTTTGCTCTCCAGGTTGAGGGTGCTGGTGTTGAGCAGGTTCAGGTCAGACTGCAGCCTGTGAAACTGACCCTCCTCTCCACACAGGCTGTTGACCTGTTGTCATGGCCAAAAACAACAGGGTTAGGGTTAGTTTTCTCACACTACACCGCTACCAGTTGTTGGCCACATCTGCTTCAAGACACTAGTACTTGCGTACCGTGCCACGAACAAATCAGGCCCAGCTACCATCCAGCACATGGTTAAACTTCATCCTGTCCTGGCTCCTAAATGGTAGAACGAGCTCCCCATTGACATCATGACAGCTGAATGTCTACACATCATCCGCTGCAGGCTAAAAACACATTTGTTCGGACTGCAACTTGGCTAAGAAGATGATGGCTAAAAAGTAAAAATAATTGCACTAACATGTTGCACTTGCATGTGGCTCTTTATAGTTTGGCTAATTTAAAGCTAATTGATTCTTGCAGTTCGGAGTAAAGCATCAGCTGAATGAAATGTAATGCAATGGAAACAGAGCTAAAGTCAATTAAAAACTAAACTAAATTTGAACTGAAGACCTGGACTGAAGCTATATACAGAGGCTATGTTTAGTAAAATGTTACAGCTGGAGGACCTGGCTCTTCAGGGCCGACAGGTGACCCTTAAGGGTCTTGGTTTCTTGACTGTTGTTGTAGAGGCGAGTTTGGATGTTGTCATCATTGTCCAGAGGGATTTGATTGGAAATCAGCTTCTCCAACCTCGGGTTAGACAGTTGAGACTCCAACTTAAAAACTGGGGCAGAGGGGGAAAACATCACAAGCATAGTTCATTAGTAACTTCATTCACTTCACATTTACAGTACATAAAGACATCGGTTAAATGTCTACATTATGAAAAAAAGTCCATAATACAAACATATAATAATAATAATAATAATAATAATAATAATAATAATAATATTGATTAGTATAATCAAGATTATAATAAGATTATTATAAAAAATAATCTCTTTCATTTATAACATGAAAAAAAATTGATAACAAAATTATAAAAAAAATTTAAAAAATAAAAAGAAAACATCTGTATGCAGTTGTACCTTTATAAATGAGAAAGGCGGTAAGGGCAGTCTGCAAGATGAGATACACAACAATCACATTAAAACACCACTGTCTTCTGGGCCTCGCTGGCTTCAGATCTGAAACACATACAGGAAACTGCATTTAAAACACCAAAATATGATCAATCTCCTGCAGCAAACATCTTGGGAAAGTCATTTCAGGAGACACAACGTAGCCTGGTTCATCCAGCTGATACAAATGCTTAAATTTGCAATGCTCCGAGCATGAAACATTTGGACAACCAGTGGGAAATGTCAGCTGTCAATCACAATGAAAACCTCGGGGGAATGGAAATGGGTTTCTTTTTGTTGGCAGAAAAGTCAAGAAACTGACACTAGACCAAAATGGTTTTGACTGAGAGGTAAACTACTGTCCTGTCTGAAGACTTCAGAGGTGCAGGTCTGTGTGAATGTGAGTCAGCAAGTCCTACAGGTTAGAAAAATATGTCATTTGCATTGACGTGGTGGCTTAGAGTGGATCTTTCCATGTTTTAAGCAGCTGCAACAACCCTGTCTCCTTGACAGTATGTTTATATAAAACTCATTTACAACAGCAAATATGTTTTGTAAAATTATGTACGTGAATTACATTTTCTATTAACGTAATGAGAAGGTTTTGTTATCTGCTAAGATGCAAAATGTTCATACTGTAAGTGCTATTTGCAAAACCTTCACTACTTATATATTATGCCTGATGGTATCCCCTTAACCACTGAGGAATTTCTACTCCTGCATCATCGAGAGCATCCTGACAGGGAACATCACTGCCTGGTACGGAAACAGCACCAAACAGGGCCGCAAGGCCCTGCAGAGAGTGGTTTGTTTGTCTGAACATACAATAGGCGGTGCCCTACCCTGTCTAAAGGACATGGACTGTACACCAGGCACTGCAAGAAAAAGGCAAGGAGAATCATTAAATCCAAACCACGTGGGTAACAGTCTTTTATTCCTGTTGAGGTCAGGAAGAAGGTACCCAATACACCAGGAGAAATGGGCTGAGGTGATAATGGGTGAGGGTAAATGTGGTGCAAAATGTGAGAGCTTGTAGTCTTGATGTGAGCACATGTAGAATACAATGTGAGAACATCTGAACTTGTATGTTAACATTTTCACACCCGTGGTCTGAATGTGAAGTCAAACAATGACAGCTGCAAACTTGTAATACCAGGTTCTTAAGGTTCTGTGATTTCGTTCCACAGTTTGAAAAATCCAGAAGCTGCAGTAGTACCATTGTGTTGGCGACTTTCTCGCTATATTTAGCGACTTTTCAGACCTCCTTATAAATATATTCAAATATATTTATATTGTAATTCATTCCCATGCATGCAGTCCACAGATCATTGTTATAACACTAAAGAGAGCTGCTCTCTCCCCCTTTGTCCTCGTGGGCAGTCAGTGGGGGGGAGGGGGGGAGACAGAGCGGCCTGCAGCGGAGACGAAACGCAGAACGGGAGCGCGTCTTACAGGTGTTAAAGGTCCCATGGCATGAACATTTCACTTTATGAGTTTTTAAACATTAACCCTAACCCTTTGGCTAGTGGTTAGTGGCTAGAAATGGTGAGCTCCAGGTCCTACAGCCGCGACGGAGCAATAAGTGATAAGATCCGCCAGAGCTCCGACTGATGTCAGCGTAGGAAAGCACATTGCTATTGCTTTGTAATGTCGATCACCAGTACAAGACGTCATTGTCATATTTTGTCCATCCCAAAACCCAAATTTAAAGATGTTAAAGGTCGAATATGTAATATATTTACTGTATTTAATCCAAAAATTACCACAATATGTCATCAGATATTAAGGAAAGTAAGTTAAGTTGTTGTCAACTGTCCATTTTGACCACCTGAGTTACCAGACACGCAAAGACAACAGGCTGTAGCAATGGTAGCAGCAACCACACAAACTGGAACAGTTGCATGACAAGAGACGTGGTAAAATATGGGCAAATATTGGAGATGCATTTAAAAGATGGAGACAGCTTAGCGTCCAAAAGGACGCAGAGTTGGCTAATTTCCTTCTAAACAGGTAAGGTAAGCATTGAGCTTCATTCACTATCACGGCTAACGTAGTAGGGATGGGCATTTTCTTTAGGGATGGGTTTAGCGTTAGCAACCTGGCAACCCCCACAACTTCCACGCTAGGGAGGAGGGGCCGGGGGAAATGGCTCACTCCAGAATTTTGAATTAGGACTGCAGTAAGCAATTAAAACCTAGCTGTCTGTCTTACATATTGCACCTTTAATGTTTACTCTCATAGATGAAGAAAATCATTTATTTTCCAATTTAAGAGGCTGTAACCAGTGCATTTGCATTTTTGCTTAAGAAATGACCTGAATGATAAATTAATTAAGAAAGTTATTGCCAATTATTGTCCTGATGATCAACTAATCATACATACATTATATAATAAGTAGGGGGTGGGGTGGGTCATTGTCCTTGGCTTATACAATACTTCTTGTAAAATTAAGAGCTAGCTATGAGCATAACTTAATATAATTTGGGAGAATGTGGCTTTATCACAAAGATATTTTGTCACAATAGGAAATGCACAGGTGTAAATAAAAAAATGGCTTATGTTTCCCTCAGAAAGCCACATGAAAGATCAGTGCTCCCACCTGCTGGCCATGGCTGCCATTTCATTCACTCTTAGGTTAACACTTGCTGATATACTTTAAAAGTAAAAAAGATTTTGCATACAATGATGCCCTTAACAACTAACCTGAGAAAGAGTACACATAACCTTACTCCTACATATATCTACTTTAAAACAACATGAATTGCTTGTTTGCTCACAATGCAACTAATTTCCATAAAATAGGCTTCCTAAACAGTTTTTCTGAGGAGTTGGTGCAGCTAAAAAGTCAATATTGGGCTTACATTCATCAGGTGGACACATACACGACTCCACATGAATGCTAATGTTTGTTTGTGTCTGCTGGCCAATCAGAGCTCCAGTTGCTGTTCAGTAGATTTGACTTTAATTACATTTTAGGTGGCAACATCAAGAGCTTAAAAAATGAAAAACAAATCTTCTAAAAAGAAAACTGTTAAAAAAAAGAAAATTGGTTTTAAACCATGGAGTACCTCAAGGTTCTGTTCTCCGCCCCATCATATTTTCTTTTATATACCTCTATTAGTTGGCCTTTTAATTCTTATCTCCTTCCACTTCCACAACGCTGTGTCACCACATCAGAGGATCCCCCCCCCAATCAACAGGGCTGTGATAGAGACATGAGCAAATACGAGCCATTGTTGGTTTTGTTTTTTTTTATCTTTTAGATAACACAAAACCATGGATGTATTATAGCCTATTGATCGCATGAAACACTCCACTGCAACTGCCTCTCTCTCTCACCTCCTCTCTCTCTCTCTCTCTCTTCGTCCGTATACTCAGGCTCAAATGAATACGGGCGGTCATTGAATTAAAATTACCTCATCCACATTGTCAAAATCATTTAGCCTAAATATAGCCACGGCACTGAAAGTCTGTTAGATAACACAACCCTATAATTTCTTTACTCCTTACTCTTATCTTACTTGTAGTGGACAAAAATCGAGGGTGCACAATTGCCCCATTAGTTTACATTGCAGCTCAGTTTGCGTCGGCCGGTCACTGCGATCTCGCTCAATACTGGACCAATTTCAAAGATTTTTGTTCACATCAGTCTATTAGACACAAATGCATAGGAAAATGGGGTCCAGGTTGAAAAATAAAAAAGGAAATTACCCTTAAAAGATGCAAACCATATTAACACAGCATAAGACAGAGAGGTCCCTATCATTAGCCGTTTGAAAGTCTGAATAGAACCTCAAACTGCTTTGAAAGGTTTCATACTTTCTGCCTTAATACTCACCATCAGGCTGTAAACTGTAGAGCTCAGTCCGGCTGAGTGACATGTCAAACAGTGGGTTACTCTGGGTGTATGAGACTTGATCCACTGTCTGGTCCACAGATGTCTCCATGCTCTCTAGAGTCTAGAATCACCTTCACTTCCTACTTCAGAAACTCTTATACACACACAGAGCATGATGTCAGGAAAACACAAGTGACCCCGGATTGCAACAGAGCCTCTCAATAAAAGAACTCACATGGACACTGGGGAACTAAATGTGAACTGTAGCTGAGATGGCCAAAATTCAGCAGGAAAACACCCATGCAGTACAGCTGGTTAGTAAAATGAGGAAGTTGTTAATCTAACCACGGATGCAAAAAGGCTTTGCAAAACAGTAACAGAAATAAAATCCAGTATTTTTCATCACTTTAGAACTGATGAAATTATTATGGGCAATTTGGTGTTGTTACTTCCCCATCATGTCCACTGGTGTAACTTGTGCTAAAGCAACTACAGAGCATGACAACTTACAACACCAGAGAAAAAGTTATGTTTATCCACAACATAGAGCAAAATATCAAAGTGCTCAGTGTGGGTAAGATGACAGGAATGCCTCCTTTCATTACACTTTAGGTTTTTAACAAGTCCACAAATTTACATGACAAATTTACTGAACTCCTTCCAAAATGTCCCATATGATCATTAAAGCTTTGATCTGTGATTTATGGCTAAGTATAGGGGAGAAAACTACTTGGTTATGGTTAGGGAAAGACTGACTGTTGCAAGGAAGGAGACAGTAGTAAGTATCAAAGTCAGACACTCAGACATGTTTTCTGACCTACCACCACCCTATGGGTACGGTTACATTTAAGCACAAACACTAGTTAGTTAAGGTTGGGGAAAGATTGCAGTCATTGTTCAAAGAAACCAACATTGGAAAGAAGAAGACAGGAAATCAAAAATATACCAGGTAAATATAAAATTGTAATACAGAAAACCATTTTTGTCACTTTGTATTCCCTTTTACATGACTCAATATTACGTGTCATCATGGTTACCTCAAAGAACATTGCAGTATATGTCTGACAACCGTGAGTTGACTTCTCTTCTGCTTCCCTTCATTAAAACTATTAGAAAAGTGTATTGTATCATCTCAGCCACTGGAGACTGCTGGGACAAGGCAAGGAAAGTACATTTCGTTTATAAAGCACATTACATTGCAAGTAAACTCAATGTGCTTTAAAATGTATAAGGTATGGAAGAGTATCACTCATAAAACTTGAAAATGTCACAATAACAAAAGAAGAAAAAACAAATACTCATACAAACACATGTAAAGAATGCCACAGCTAATTATAAGACCAAACCTATAGACACCTTTTCAGTTGATTTTGGTGATGGACAGAAAGCTTCACTTGTTGCTAAAGTAATGCTAACTGGTAACTGTGGCTGCCGTCAGCTAGTTAGCTCAGTTAGCCATGCTGCCAGGACTGGGAGTACTAAGTGTGTTGATGTTTAAACCACTACACAAGAGCTTTGGACTGCTGGGAGGAGGAGGTTTTCAGGGCCGGGTCGAAGGAATAATGAATGCAGGTGGGGACGGCAGTGGCAGCGATGTCGTGCTAGAATCAGGGCCAGGCAGGCAGCCAACGGGCCCGGTGATGTATCAAGTTCTGTTTCCCCGTAGAGATCTGTTCCCCCTTACCTACCTGAACCAAACCCTAACCCTAACTAATGCTGCGTTCCAGGCAACCCGTAAGCCATGTTTACACAACCTTCTACCCATGCAAGTGCTCTGGAACGGCAGTCAAACCTGTAACTTACTACTTGTGAACTCGTACCAGATCGTACCAGTTACAGTTTTTGACCTCACACACACATAAACAACAATGGTGACCCCTGTTGATGCTGTACAGATGCCAGTGATTAACAGTGAGAAATAGAAATAAATAGACATAAATAGGCAACGTAAAGTAATTCTGCACATTGTAATCAAAACAATACACATACAATTGTGTACTAGACAGGTTATGTTTATTAAATGAAGCCCAAAATATGTCGCCAACTACAAATTGCTAGTATCAGCTAGCGCTAGCTAACATCAACGTTAGGTAGCCTAACCTGAACCCTGCCAACGGCACAATGTTTAGCTAGCCAGCTCGTGACTTTGCCTGGAATGCTATCAAGTCGTGAGTCGTGACTTGAAGTCGTAACTTACAGGCTAAAAATGGTGTCTGTAATGCAGCATAAGTACCGAGGGGGGCACTACTCTGAAACAGGGGGAACAGATTTCAACACATCACCTGGTTCTGCAGGACATCATGGCAGAGGCAAGGAGACTGAAAAAGATATGGTGGAAGCTAAGAAGAGAAAAAGAGAGAGTGACCGAGCAAGAGTAAATCTTGGGCGGGCTTTTAGTTGTTGGCAAGATCTTTGCGAAATTAAAGGCTGCAAAACAGACAACGAGCTGCCAATCTTGTTGTTGGACTAGTTAGTTTTAGCTGGCTTGTGCTGTTGCACTTGCTTGATGCTTGGCTGTGTTGGTAAAGTTGTGGACTCGCTAGTTTTTGATCAGAATGTAATTGATCGTAATGTATTCAAAACAAATGCACGTGTACAGCTGTCTGTATTTACAGCAGCAATGTACAGTAAAAGTAAATAGCCAAATCACAACAAATACAAATAGTACGCAATATTGCTCTATGAGCGAGTGCACATGCACATTGCTATGAACTGTTAAAAACTACACTTAAAGTAATGTGCCATGTTTAACTGTCTGTCAGCCATGCATATTCAAAGTACCTCAATCCCAAAGCAAACACAAAGAAAGGTTTTATAGTTTGAATTGTGCAGTATGAAAATTAAGCTTACTATCCAGCTTGCTGCCCTTGGCTGATGTTACTGGGAGGAAGTAGGTTAAAGAAAGTAAACAAAAAGGGGTTATTACAGGTCCCCTAACCTTAAGTGGCTTAGCTGTGTTTGATTTAGAGCCCGCTTGAAACGCTGTAATGATCATGTTTCATTGGCCAGTTACCGTGCCACTCGCACATGTTAGTACAGGTCAGTGCACGGTGCCGCTACGTGACAAACCCTATGGAGCGTACCACGTGTGTGCATATTTCAACAGAGTGACAGTGTGAGTGAAGAAATAGATAGAGACAACAAAACGGAACGAATCAGAGAAGAGAAAGAAAAGTTGTGTCCTGTTCTCTTGATTTATATATTTGATACTGTCCAACCAGTAAAACATGTCCTGTTCTGTCCTTATTTATTTATTCATGTTGGACCAGTCCAATATGACAATCAGTTGAAATAAACCTTGTGTTGTAAAAAAAACTTGTTTAATTTGTTATGAATCTATTTTGATGTGTTTTCCTGTAACTTTTGTAATTTTGCATATGTTTAAAAATATCGAAATTAATATCAATATCGCAATATTCATAATCAATATTGAAATATCGCAAAATCACATTTTGTCAACATCGTGCAACCTTAATCTTTCCCTGAAACTGTAATGTTTTGTGAGGCACAGACAAATTATGTAATCCTCCTGACTGAGGCATCGGATCAGAAAAAGCATGAACAATGAATGAATTCATTTAATTTAGAGAACTTGTTGGAACTGGCAGAGCAATTGTGCTAAAGAAATGTTCGAACAATGTGTGTGTTCATTTTGTTTTTCAATTTTATTTCATTACCGTGTAATTTAAAAATATATTCAAGGTCTATTAAGGTATTAATCACTCATTTGACAGCACTTAACAGAGTGGTCGTGATAAATGTATAGACTTGAAAAAGCATAAACCATAGAAATCTAAGGTAAACATGTAATTTGTGTTCCTCTATGAGTAAATAGGAGGTATTAATTAATCTACAGTTATCCCTTAGAGCCTTTTAACTTTAAGATTAGTATTTTACAATCAACTGCCCGAAGATGCTTTTGGGAAACTGAGCCCTGGATCGCAGGTGCAGTTAGAAAACCACCACCTAATGACCTGACACACAGCACAACGCATTAAGAGACAGGCTAACACTAGCACGGATACAATGCCTTCTTAGTGTTAAAGCCCCCCTGTTAAATCAGTAACTTCATTATGTGATCATCTCTGACCCAGCTACTGAACAACAACGTCAGCTTTTTGACACTATTAACACTACGATGGAACTAAACCAGACACTTTATAAGTCACAGTAATAACGAGCAGTTTGACAAAATGTTCTCACATTCAGCAGTTTTAGTTGCTTACATTTTAAGTTCGGTTATAATGTGCGCCTTGAAATGAGCAACTTTTTCTTCTCTGGAGACTACCAACGTTAAACTTCCCAACCGTCTCCTGCTCTCCCTCTGACAGATCAGATAGAGACTCAGCTAAAGGAGGGAGTCTGGCACCACCTCCTCTGATTGGCCAACACTATGGTTCTGTTAATGGTAACTGTTTGTCCCCTGTCACTAACAGACAAGTTCACAAACTCTCACTTAAGCTCTAAAATTGATTTTCTTTATAAAGAAAAGTTTTTTAGTAGTATGATTTTTAGGGGGGCTGAGATGAAATTAAGGGGGGCTTGAGCCCCCCTAAAAAGGGTCTTAAATCGCCCATGTACATGATCAAAACAATGTACTGATTATAAAAAAGTAGAAATAGTGGAAATCAGAGAAACATAGTATTTAATAATACAGTCCTTTTTTGGGGGGATCATTTTTTGGAGCTTTTCCCTTTATTTCAGAGTGACAGTGGATAGACATGAAAGGTGGGAGAGAGAAGGGGGATGACACACAGTAAAGGGCAGCAGGTCAGATTCAAACTTGTGCCGCTGCAAAGAACTATGCCTACATGGGGCAAACATTCTTACTGGGTGAGCTAGAGGCCGCCCCGGTCTCCATTAATACAGTCTTACTGATAAAATGTTCTGTGGCTGTGATACCGTATTTACATAGGCGGGTGCAGTGTTGTAAAGAGAAGGAAAACAAAAAAGAAGAAGCAAAGTCTTCTTTCTCTTTCCTCTTGTAAGCTTAAATGACTCTAAATTTACACTTGCCTCAGCCTTAATTTCTCATTAAATGTCATCTTTTCATTTAGTTTTTTCGTCATGCACTCAATATTGACCCCTTAAAAAGTAGGAATTGAAACATATTCTAGTGCATTAGCGTTCAGTTATTGTCGTGGCTGTAAGGGTGAAACTTGGAGGGAAACAAAATGAATGTGTAGAAATGGTGTGAAAGTTAAAGACGGTTCAGTGGATGAAAGGGAACAGCTCTCACTCACCTAGAAGCCCTGCTGCCCCCAAGTGGCCAAATATATCAACAGTACAGTCTCTGAACACTGAACAGATGCAAACAAATGAGTCTCTGTTTAAAGTTAAATTGTAGTATAAAGATGATATGGCTCACACAATATGTTGCATCAATTGATGGACTGATGTCTAGCAGTTAAGCTTCTAAATGTAGCACAAATATAACAGTTTTTCAAACATAATAGGCCTTTTTTTTTACAAAATACATTTTACTTGTCATAGGAAGAAAAGCACAGATGTTACTAGTAACATTAAAGGTGCCGTAGGTAGGATTGGGAAGATCCAGGACTTAACATTTGAACACCAACAACTTCTCAATCCCTCCCCCCATTTCTGCTAAAGCCCAAAACGGTCTCCTAAGCCCCTCCCCCCACAAGGGAGAATTAATGCGTGTGCATGAGCAGTGATTGATACGCAGTTAGACACCCCCTGGCCCTGATTGGTGCATCTGAACAGAGAGCTGTGGATTTTTGCAAATCTCACTACAGGCTGTAGGTGGAGCCAGAGGAGCCAGATTTTTTTTAAATGACCTGCTTCATGTAGTTCTACTGGAACATAGGGTCAGTTTCAGCAAATATGACAGAAAGTTAGTTTTATAAGGCTTACCTACTGCATCTTTAATGAGGGCTCCATTCTATTCAAGTGTCCCAGTAAGCCATGACACTAGCCAGGTTTCCCGTAGTGCAAATATCCAAATGAAAACTGATAGTTGGTTCATCAAGATATAAGCCTACACATTTTCAAATCAGATCAAACTTTATTTCAGACTCACCATAGAAATACAATGAGAAAATAAGACATACAAGATGAAACCACAACATACATTCCTTTGCTATCATAGGAAACACAAACTGTAGGCCAAGGTGTACAGCCCAGAGGAGGCTGGTCCACGGATGCAGAGGAGATTGCTCCTCCTCTACTTTTGAGAGGCAAAAGGCACATCAAAATATATTTTAAAAAGAAATTTGTTGAAATAAACCATAACCAAATCTCAGTATGATTTATTAAATATGTTTTGCCGTTTCTCAACATCCTCACAATCCTTTGAGCTAGCTTAAGATTTTTCTGAATGAAAAAAGAATGAAATATGGGTCATTAGTGTCAGTATTTCAAAACAGCCAGCAGATGGCGACAAACAACCAGAGCTTTCCACCATGATTTTGACAAAAACAGATGTGTCAGTGTGACTGTTGAATGAGAAGTTTTACTGCTCCTTTCGACGAAAATAGCATTTGCATGATGTGCTTTCCCTATCAAAGTGTGTTCAGTGTCTTTGGAAACGTCGGACATTTTAGTTTCTAGGGACACCAAGGACCAATTAATAAGACATGGATCACAAGGACCCATTTAAGCAGGGGCTCCTGGCACCGGGATGCCTACTCCAAGCAGCTGTAGCTGCTCTCTAGCCGGGGCTCCTGCCTGGATACCAGTGCCTCCTGCCAACCTGCAGCAACCACAGCAGTTCAATCTAGGTGGGGTTTCAACACCGAGATGCAAGGGCCTCCCCACCAACACACTTCCAGCAAACACAGCATTTTGCTGTAAGTGAGGCTCCTGGCACCTGGAAGCCAGAACCCCCAAGACACGCAGCTTCCAGCTGCAAAAGTATGGAGTATGTGATAACGTGAGCTGTTCACTGAATATAACGTGTAAACCCCCCTGCCCATTTCCAGCACGTTAGGTAATTAGTATGCATTGCTCCTGGGTCATGACCCTGGTCATATCTGAATTTTCGTGACCAGGGATATACCCGTGTTGACTGGCTTGGTTTAAATTGACATAAGAAGGGTTGAACACGGGTCAGATACCCTGGTTTTTGGTGTATAAGAGGTATGATTGAGGTGGAAATAGATCATAAGTTATGAACTTTTACTATGGGTCTATGAGGGCCAAACAATGACCATCTTCATCTTTTGTTGCTTAGAACAAGCTGATGTGTTCCAGGCTAGAGGAGGAGGCGTGTTCACCCCGATGCTCCTATAGGCGGTGAGCCAAGCCTCCTAAACTCAGTCACGTGACTTTGTTGTTGTAAGATCCTGAGAATAGGTAAAAGGATTGCATCATTCCAGGCGAAGACTGTGACAGTCATCATTTGATCTTATACATCAATAATTATAGTCATAACTTGTGTTCTCCCCAATGAACATGCAAGATATTTTTATGTGATAATCATAAGCCTGTGATGAAAAGGAAACCTTACTCAAATCTTGTACAAAATCAGCGTTAATTGCATGAACATTTTCCAACAGTTTTGTAGTTAAAGAGCCCCTATTATACTCATTTTCAGTGTCATATTTGTAGTCTTGGGGTCTACCATAACAGGTTTACATGCTTTGATGTTCAAAAACCATATGTTTATCATACTGCACATTGCTGCAGTGCCTTTGCCTGGGCTCTTGGCCCCTCTTCCTGAAAAGCCCAGTCTGCTGTGATTGGTCTACCATGCTTGCTCAGACAGCACCGAATGGGCAGCACATATGAAAAAAACTGGGCTGGCATTCTCAATCAGTGACATCACTAATGGAGGAATGTCAAACAGGAAGGTGGGCGAGGCGTTTCAGGCAGTTGAGAATAAAAGTAGATGTGATAATTACAACAACGGATTAGGCTATAACAATATTTCCCTCGGCCCCATTCGCCGGGCTGGCACCCTGCCGGCCACCAGCAGTTCTGCGCCTGCTTACCGACGGAGGAACTGAAGCGGCAGACGATGGCAGCCAGGCGGACAGTCAGGTAAGGTAAGGATACCAGCAGCGGCCACACCCGGACATCTCGGAAGGGGATCTCTTTGGCGGGCAAGAGTCCGCTGATTTGGCTCCCCCCAGAGATGGTTCTCTAGCCGTCACCGGCTCTCCCTCCTCCCCGTTGGGAGAACTGGAGCTCGAAACAGAACAGGCGGGCTCCCAGCCCACTGCTAAGGTTTTTGTTCTCGACCTGTGTGAACCCAGGAAACGGACGGCACCAATGTCTCGCTATGCACCGTTCACCAGGGACCAAGGCGACACGGAAACGGATTTCCCAGCGGTCCCGCCACTTCGGCAGAGCCTGGCCTCCATCCTGCTTCCGAAGGCCACGTTTTTCGGCCGACGGAAGCCCACACCTCCATCTCCCAGGGACCAGGTCCATGCCCGCTTCACTGACCGCGCGCACCTGTGTGCCACCTAGTTGACCGCAGCGCAGAACAACTTTGCGCTGCTGTCTCCGCCATGACCGCTAAGCCTTTGATTGTCCCCTGGAGTTATATTGACATCTGGCAGCCACCCACCTGATCCAATCCGTCCCTGAGCCAACTTGTAAACAGCGGTGTCAGTGGCAGTGACAGTAATATACAGTAACTGTGGACGTAAGAGAGGCCCGTTCAGGGCACATGGGCGTGAAAGAAATCTTCAAGCATGTGCGTGTGCAGTCGTGCAACAGCTCTTAGAGGGCTATGCCTATACTCATAGAATCTGGAGTTACAATATATAACTATCGATTTGTTGCTCTGACAACAGTTCCCAATAAACCCGAAGAACCAGCTTCAAAAGATCCCGACTCATCAAATGGTCAACACTTTAATACGAATAACTCCGTTATCCTATCCATGTCGGCCTATGTTTAAGTGTGCTTATTTTTGTTAGCTTATTACATTTGTTAAGCTGTATGTTAGTATCATCCTGTAAATGTGTTACTGAGAAGTGGAGTCGGGTGGGGGATTTATTTGACACGCAGCAACTCTGATTGTCCACTAGATGTCTCTCTGATATCATTTTCTCTTACTATGTGCCCACTGTGCACTGTGAAGCACTTATGTGCTAATAGAATGATGAGGAGTTAACAGTTGAGTCTAATTTCAGCAGATGCAGCACCACCATCTCCTTACTGTCACCATTCCCTGCTGTACTCAGAATACTTTTTGGGGTTTTTTGCCACCAGTTTATCGCCCGGACATTTTGCAGCTTTATGCTGTAATTATGAGTCAGTCATTCCTAGCAAAGTAGCTAAAAATCCAGAAATATAGGCCTATATTTTAATTTTAATTTCATGGTTTTTTTTCTATTTCATTTTCAGCCGTTTTGTCCTAGACATACCAGCGGAGTAAATCAAAAAGAGCAGAATTCTCCACCAATAACCTCTTCTATAACTGTCCTGTACGGCTGGTCTCTACCTCTAGTGTCAGTTCACACAACAAAGACATTATATCAGGTTCAAACGGGGAGGGAAGTCAGTTATAGATCCACTGTTCACTCATCACATGTCCTCAGTTTAGTTCATCTTTTGATTGAATCCCTTTCCGAACTCTCAGTGAGCTGCATCGCTCATATAGCTGATCTTTAGTGTGGTCACAGCGGACAGATCCTTCTCAGCTCTGCTCAGGAGGGTCGAGCCAACCCTACAGGCCTAGTTGACCAGCCTCGCTCTCCCTCACTATGTTAGAATGTCACGCTTTGGAAAAAAGATGAACTAAACGTTCCCGCTGTCCTAGAAGAGCTGTGAATAAGCTATTGTTATTGTTATTAAGGCAATATTTTATTTGTAATAGGCATATCCATGTTCATATCGTATTCAATGTGAATATAGTTGTAGGCCTACATTTCATTTTTATTTTTTAATTATGAAACGATTTGATATTTTTCTTCCTTTTTATTTTGAAATGGTGTAGGCTACACCTAACTATCCTGTATCTATGTATGTCCTAACAAATGGTTATAGATGACACAATTACTGCAACCAAAAAGCCTGAACTCGCGCTACTGTGTTTGTATTTATTTTGACATTTGTATCTATTAATTCGTATGCGTTGCTGCTGTTAGACCGTGTCTAGGTGCGCCGTCCCAGTGACACAGGTCCTACGATGATCTCAACAACTGAATCCTAATCAGTATAAACGGCTAAATTGCTGTGGAGGTCCGGAACAGTCTCTCCGTATCAACCAGACTGACAGCGTCTGCACTGAACACATCTGTATCTACAAACAGCTCTTATCAGCCTCACCTGTGTGTGTGTGTGTGTGTGTGTGTGTGTGTGTGTGTGTGTGTGTGTGTGTGTGTGTGTGTGTGTGTGTGTGAGACCTGGAAGGTGAATAATCCCCCCAGCAACACTATAGTCTGATGATGGCTTTACATAAAAGACATGAGAAGTGACCCCAGCAGCGGGAGGAAAAGCTAATTTCCTGTTTAGCTGTCTGACAGTTCGTTGATATTTGGATACGTTATGCCGCTGATGGTCCTAGACTCCACGTTAACTATGATGATAATAATTATGTTGATGAATAGCAAAGTGATTTATAAAAAAAAAGCATTGCAAAATGAATAAACCCTGCTAGAAGAGCAGATACCATTATAAACACGACCAGATACTGAAGGATCATTTGAGAAGGCCCACACAGACACATACTACACAATAGTTCATTATGAACACTGAGACCTGTTAAGAATAACATCAATGCACATCAAATAATAATAATAAACTACTGTAAAAAAAAAATATATATATATATATATATAGTCCTTAGATGACTATTATATAATTTCTAGAGGAATATTATAGTGACATAAGATCATTAAATGATCTTAGAATGCACGGAGGAATATTTCATCTGTTTGTCCGTCGATGGTGTCAGAGGCGCAGTGAGGCCTCCGGCTTCACGTAGCCTCCAAAAAAAAATTAAATTAAATCAAAACCAACAAAGCCCTCAATATGAATTACACAAATGAAGTTGTTCCTCTGTGCAGTCGTGTCTGTGTCCCAGGCTGCTCAGCGACTTTTCTATTAACACCCTGAAAAGGCTCCTGTGCATCGCGTCTGTCCATCATGTTGCATTTATAGTCTATCGGCCCACTTTGATGAAGTGTTTGGCGCGGTGACGATGACAGAGGCTTTGAGTCGATTTTCTCCCCTAGCCAGGTGATGGAGGTCCGGCTGATCACGCGGAATACGGGGTAATTAAAACCTATAAATTATCCGCAGGCAGCTTCTCTCTCTCGCGGAGAGATAAGAGCGCTCGTCCTGGAAAACAATACATACGTCTGACAATGGTGGCTGTACAGAAAGGAGGAGAAAACAACGGAGGTGGGGTGTGTATCAAACCTGGAGGTGCAGGCATGTTCAATGGACGCATATATGAATACATGAAAATATAGAAGGGGGAGCCTCCTTAACATATAAGAAACAGGGAGAGATGGTGTGTGTTGTTCGCAGCAGTAGGCCTTCTCTCCTTGCCTATGACGCCGTGTGTGTGTGTGTGTGTGTGTGTGTGTGTGTGTGTGTGTGTGTGTGTGTGTGTGTGTGTGTGTGTGTGTGTGTGTGTGTGTGTGTGTGTTGTATACGCTTGCTTGTGTGTGAGAGATAAGACAAAAGTGCCCTGCACGCCAAGTGAGCACTGTGAGCTACATAAAAGCACCATTCTGCAAGATGTTTGGATGCAGGACGCGTACGCTGATGGGATCTCGTTTGACAAGGAAATCAAAGTGTAAATCTTTTTCGCACGCAAGGTCCGTCTGTCCCACAGTGCCTGTCCAGGTCAAAGTACAAGTGTGTGTGTGTGTGTGTGTGTGTGTGTGTGTGTGTGTGTGTGTGTGTGTGTGTGTGTGTGTGTGCTATTCTTCACCTGCTCTCCCTCAGCTGTAGGCTATAAGATGTAACAGATACACCGTAACAAGGCTGAAGGCGCGGAGCAGTGATAATCTCTTGTTTGGTTTCTGTGTGAAGACTGCTCGCTGCTCCACAGCTCCCCTCTTGGCTCAGAGAGGCCTGGCATTATTGGACGTCGTCACCCCTTGTCCAAAAGTGTCCCGGTCGGTGATTGGCCTGCTGCGTTTTGTGATGTTATTCATGTGAGAGAGTGTGTGTGTGTGCGTGTGTGTGTGTGTGTGTGTGTGTGTGTGTGTGTGTGTGTGTGTGTGTGTGTGTGTGTGTGTGTGTGTGTGTGTGTGTGTGTGTATGCGCATGCTGATGTGATGTGAGGACTTTGTGAAGATCCGACTGTCATGCAGCGGTGTAAAGCTCTGGGTGTGTGAGAGCAGTGCGCAATAGCAACCATAGCCAGTCTTATAGTAAGTCACCGAGCATGACGCGCCGGAGCGCCTTTACGCAGGCAGGATGTCCACAGTTTGCGAATAATTACACCAACCAGCAATATTTCGTAGAGAAAATAACTATGTTTTAGTGCTTTCCTGTTGTCATATTTTGGATACAAACACAGGCCTACAAAGTGGAAGTGGGTTGAGAGAAGAGCAGCCACGTTCTTCAGAGAAGCAGCGATGGAGGAAGAGCGGGACTTGAACAGCACGGATAGCAGCGAGGGAGAGAGCGTCTCCCCCTCTCCCAGCTTGCCCTCGCCGCCCCTGCTGCCTCTGCAGGTCGCCCAGCAGGCCCACAGAACCACCAACTTTTTCATCGACAACATTTTGCGGCCGGACTTCGGCTGCAAGAAGGAGCACGGCCTGGGCCCGCGGGAGAGGGCGCAGACCTCCGGCCGGGAACGCGTCCACCCGGTAGTGAGCAGGCCGAGCCTTCCCGGGACGCCGTGCCAGGACTCCAATTGCAGCAGTGACAGCTCGTCGTCCTCCGCCTCCTCTACCTCTTTGGCGAGTCCCCAAAAGAGTAACGGCAGCGGCGGGGGTATCGCAGCCGCCTCCACCGGGGGCAGCGGCATGAAAGCCGAGGAAAGAACTGGCGGCGGGGCCGGGGAAAACACGTCCTCCTCGCTGGTGGTGCTGAACGGCACCGGGGCGGCAACGCCGGAGAGCCAGCCGCTGCTCTGGCCTGCCTGGGTCTACTGCACCCGGTACTCGGACAGGCCCTCATCTGGTAAGGCAATAGTTTTATGAAGAAACAAGCAGTGTGCGCGTGCAATTCGTTTTATAATGGAAGAACAATAAAAGCTTTTCACTTATGTTAACTTTAATCCTTAACTTTTCTGACTCAAAACACCAAGACACATTTATCCCAGCCATGTCGGGAATTTTAATCAGGAGATCAAGGGATTTATTTTTATTTTTATTTTTATTTTTTTTAATAATCTAAAGCGGGAAATAATGTTTGATTTAAGATCACAAACTCAGCTGACCCAATCTTATTTTTACTCATATATCTTTTTTTGTTTTTAAATGTAAATTCATCTTAATCCTACTCTCGAAAATGTAGGCCAACATATGGAGTTTTAAATACAGTTTTTAATAATGCTAATGTTGATGTCGTCAGCTCAGAGTTTAGCCTTCTTTTTCATTTCTTAGAATGGTTTCTTTCTAAATCCTTTAACTATTTCAATGTCCAGTGAGGTTTGTTGTTT
>CM042327.1:23223511-23298511 GCA_023566125.1 Zingel zingel
AAAATACTGTTGCGGGAGCCCGTGTGCACCTTCTCTGGGCAATAATAGACTCGCACTGTGTGGTGATATTGAATCTGATCATATTCTTGCCTGATAAAAGGTTACATAGTGTTTACAGTGGAGGGGAGACGGACAGTAGCATTGCCACTGCAGTTATTACTGAGCAACAGGACACGGGATTGCTATCAGCAGCATGCACATGACAATGCTTTACACAAGAATACAAACACACACAGTGTTAAAATGTTTTATTAAAGCCACGGAAGAGGACATTTTTACACATTTTTTTGGATTAGAGCAGAGATCTTCAACAGGGGGGCCTCCAAATTATTGTTTATTTTTTAAAGGTTAAAAAAAAAAGAAGTAAATGTCTTAACATGAATCTAACATATTATTAGCAAATATAAATCAGCCTATTTGTGGAAAAAAAACGATGATAGACTTACTGGCCTAAAGGTAGTCACTAAGGTAGCCATCCACAGATACAGTTAATCCTGAGGATTGCCACATGTATGTTTATCATTAAAACGTGATTCATAAAATCATGGCAACAAATATAGTAACAGCTTAGTATTCTACACACTAAAAAGGTATGTATAAAGGCTTTAGGCTGCCCTACACGTTATTGTAGGCCTAGCTTATTATGCAATCTAATTATATACAACATGTAGTAGGGGGTCCCTGATCACTATGATCTTTCTCTCAGTTAAGGGGTCCTTGGCTAGAAAAAGGTAGAAGACCCCTGGACTAGAGTGTAACAATACAGCAATCAGCTAATATTACAGGTCTGAACATGTGCTTTGTGTTTCAGGTTGTCCTCTTCTGTGATTAAATATCATCAACATGTTTAACTTGGAGCACTTAAACTCACGTGAGAAATATAAAATGTGTCAATACTGCAAAACACCTACGGTTAAGTACAATCCATATTTGAATTTAGCTCAGTCCTATGTTTTGGTACTTATACTTATTATCCAGTGTTTATAATGGATCATAAATAAATGTCAAGAATGTGGAGGGATGTACAGTAGTATCACATTTAAGTGATTTATTATATTTCTCCCGAGAATCTAGCCCTTCAGCCTGCTCGCTATAGCAACGAGCCGAGTTCTAGGCTGAATTCAAGCAGTCTTTAGCTGCAAATGCAATGGCTTTAACCCTCCTGTTGACCTCGGGTCAAATTTGACCCGTTTTCAAAAAGTTTTTATATCAGAAGTTATTGTTTCTTTCAACCAAATTGTCAAAGAAAATAATAATGTGGATGGTTCCACACAACGCTCTTCACAAGTCAAATAAATGATCAGTTCACTACTTGTTATTGAATTTGGCTGTTTTATTAAATTTTATAGCATTTGCAGAAAAAGACTGATAGAAGTTGATAATTATTTTTTTGATAATAAGTTGATAGTTGAAAAAACAACAACAAAATCTTAAAAAAAATCGACAGACATTGGAAAAAAACGTGCAAAAAAACAACATCTTTACAAAAAACATCGTGAAAAGTGACAAAAATAAGCTGAAAAGCCATAAAAGTGTCGGAAAAAAACGAACGTCGACAAAAAAAGTTTGAAAAAGCTGCTCGGCCAACGGGAAGACTACACAAGGGTTAAAGCTTTACTAATTCATCTGTTTATAATAAAAATAGGTCAAAGTAAGAAAAGTAGAAAATGACCATTTCTGTTCCAAAAAGACCAAGTGTGCTGTTCCCTTTGTTCCATGAAGCCTTTGGGCCTCTTGTTTCGGTTCCCTCTCACCGCTCTCACCAGCAGCAGCAGTTTTCAGTGAAAAGGCCACTGTACTCTACCTGCTCAGCAACAATTAGCAGACAGACAGATGCTACGTTTACACGTGGCCGGCTATTTTCATAAACGGACATTTCAACCTCTCCGTTTTCAAAAATAACATCGTGCACAGCTGTCAGTTTTCAGAGAAGTGTTTGTTTACACGTGCCCGTGTATGTATGCCGTCAATAGCATGCCAGACCTATAGGTGGCAGTGTCACTTCCTCTCTCTTCTCTTCCTCACTTCCTCGGCTGCCTAAACCTCCGCTTGTCTCAGTTTACATGCAAACGTGCAAACAAAGTCTTCCAAAATCTCCACTCTGGCCGGAGTTTTCAAAAAATTATCGTTTTCAGAGGCAAATTCTCAATTAAACAAAGGGCACAAACGAAGGGAAATGTCTCAGTTTTTTAAAATAACCATGTATGTGTAAACGGGGTAAGAGAGTAGCTGGTGAACACACATTCAGAGACATAGATATAAAACCAAAAAAGAGCTAAAAGGAGAGTGAGCAGCAGGGCTGGGCAATATATCAATATTATATCAACATCTTAATATGATACTAGACATCGTCTTAGATTTTGTAATATCGTAATATGGTGAATGTTGCCTTTTCCTGGTTTTAAAGGCTGCATTACAGTAAAGTGATGTAATTCTCTGAACTTACCAGACTGTTCTAACTGTTCTATTATTTGCCTTTACCCACTTTAAATCAACATTTCTGATGAATATCAAAAATCTCATTGTGCAAATAACATGTTCTTAAAGCACCAATTGTCAACCCTACAATACCTTCGCAATAACGACCTCGAAGTATTTGTTCAAGAATCTCGTGATATTTGAGCCCAGCCCTAGTGAGCATTGGACTTCCATTCATCAGGTGGACAACTCCAGACGTTAACATGTTGCTAATGTGTTTGCAAAACAACTTTAAAAGGTGATAATACGTCAAAGTTGTGTTCACAGCTTGTCCCCAATGCAATCCAATGAGTTTCTATGATCTGTCATCTCTATGGTTGTTGGGTTTAGGCACGAAAACAAGTGTCTGGTCATTTTAGGCATTTCTTGAAATTTCATTTCCTTGTTATATGCTAACATTTTCAAAATGATTTATTCCCACACTGCCTGAGCATGGCAGCTACATTATTGTTAGAATTACAAACAAATTGCAGTCACGAATAAAAAGAAGACAACATTGACACATGAGCTCTGGTTTCTGTTGTGAAAATTAAAAAGAAAAGAAAAATCTATTCTACACGCCCATTTGCTATGTGACGAGCACACCTCTTCCTCCACTGGAAGTAAATGCAATGCAACAGATCGTGCGTTGCAGAATTGTCCGACAAAGGCTGCCACAACCTGTCCCAGGCCTGAGGGTCCCCGAGGCTACTGACGGCACTACATGGAGCTTGAGCAATAATCAATAGATTGGGTAAGGTGTTGATGTTTTAAATGAGTATGATCGTGTATAAAGTGCAGAGAGACTGAGACAGAGGGAGAGAGATTGAGAGGTGGAGTGGCTGTGCTCATCCCATGTGTTCCTCAAAGAGTTCAAGTTACAACTGGGAGGCATTTTGGGAATGGAGCTCAGCACAGACCGTGCCTAACAGCTTTAACACCAGCAAGCGTCATGTGTGGTCCCTATGGAATTCTGTGTGTGTGTGTGTGTGTGTGTGTGTGTGTGGGTGTGTGTGTGTGTGTGTGTGTGTGTGTGTGTGTGTGTGTCGGTGTGTGTCGGTGTGTAAGAAAGAAATGGATCGCATGTGTGTCTGAACTTGTACCTGTGTATTTAATGGATGGAGTTAACAAGTCCATCAGTGGCGTATGGTGAGAATTCATGTACAGAATGAATAGATTTAGAAGTAAAAATCAACATCAATACAGCCACAATAGGCATCTGATGCTAACAGCTGTAGAGTTTCTGTAATCAGATGAAATGCAGTGAAAAGCACAGCGACACAGTTGCTGGCTTTTATTTCATACAGTCAGTGTTGTTAAACAGAGCTGAGTTGACAGGCACAGTGTAGATCATAGATTTCATTGCTGGTCATATGAATGTCATGATGTCATTGGCAATATTTTTGGATGCTAATTTACACTGGCAGGCGTGAAGGTGTGTGTGTATGTGTGTGTGTGTGTGTGTGTGTGTGTGTGTGTGTGTGTGTGTGTGTGTGTGTAGTAGTAGAAAAAGGAGGACAAGTCGTCCATGTCAAGGTCTTTTTCTTTAAAGACAAGTAAAGCAATAATATGATCTCTATTTATTGATTATATCATATTATATCATGTGCAAATTGTATCATATCAAATAAAGAAAGTGTGTTTTAGTCCATTTTCTCCTCTTTTGCAAGGAACTAGTGATTTTTGCCTGCATGTCAATGTACTGTTTGTTTTTGTTTACAAAGAGTTTGAATGCTCTGGTAATATTTTTTATTATTTGTCACACTTATTAGCGCTACAGACAATTTTCACGACCCCAGCTAATATAAAGACCGCGCTGGGTTTACGTGTTTACAGGTATATCTGGCAACCTGGCCTGGCTGTCAAACTGGGCAGTTGATACCAACACACAGGCCAAAACACAGACAGACATTTCAAAAGGAGAAAATACTGGCATTAGCATTGTTGTCAGAAAAGATAGTATTTCAACTTAGCATGTTTCCTTAATATCTGATGACGCATTGGGGTCATTTTTGGATTTATTACAGTAAATATATTACATATTGGACCTTTAATATTAACTAATCCAGTGCCTTTGTATTGCACTTCCACTAAGTCAGGGGACTCACAAGATTTTTTTTTTAAATTGTCCAAATCCAATCAGCAGGCTGGGATATCCAGACTTTCAGGATTTCATATTCAAAAACATTTTAATGCAACCAAACAGTATGTTTGTTAAGCTCTCTGCTTGTAAAAGTCCAATGTATACAAACCCCATGCTCCAAATTTGCAACGCAGGCTTTCTGCTATAAATTTGTACTCTCCATACGCAAGTTGCGATAAACCTGATGACATCGCTATGACATCATCAGGGTTATTTTTTACTGACTTGACAAAGGTCCTCCAGAACCAGAAATTAGACAACTCAGAAGTACTCCCCATCCCTGATATGGTTACACTTCTCACAGTCACAGGCCCTGTGTGAAAAACTCAGGTACTGTCCTTTCAGAGATGGTAGATTAGCGCTTGCTGTGATATGATTGAGGCAGTGCCTTAATTAATTGGGCGGTGGGTGTAATCAGCTGAGGGCGGTGCCGAAAACAAAAATGGCAAATTAATTACGGATGGCTGCCTTTGCAACACATCACTGAGGCACAATTAACTGCAGAACACAACGCAATTGGTGAGAAAATTAGATGGAACGACGTTGACGTATGATGCGCAGTCTCCTAAAACACCATATTTTATCAGAGAAGACGCTACAAAATCCAGGTTCAGGCAAGCTTAAAGTTAGCTCAGGTTCATTTTGAGCTGTGCAGCAGCAAATCTGGCGTCTACGTGGGCGATTCTGTTGTAGGCTGAGAGTGGGGAATACATAAAATTGTGGGGCATAATTCTCGCTCATCGCTCATCCACAAGCAATTGGTTATATGCTTTTTAGCAAGGCTGAATGGCCGCCTTTGTTGGATCGCAATTTATCATCTGCCCGATTCCAGCAGGAGGGGAAATGTGCTGCTTTTCCAGGGGACCCTCCAGAGTGCAGAACTGCACAGCTGGTCTGTATAAGCTGCCCGAGACACTGACTGATTAACTTACTGCAGGTGCATTTGCCAACCTGCGCAAGCTCCAATTCAACAGCAGTTGCTCTTCATCACCAGTGTGTGTGAAAAGCCTCACACACACAAAAGGTTTTAACCACCGCGTTTATGTTGATATATACAGGAGCACACTGTCTGTAATACATGCAGACTATGATAAGTGGGAAAGTCAAAACTGTTGCTCAGTTGCATAATGATCATGTGTTTTTGTATCTTTGATACTGTGTGCACTTTTTTTCAGTGTGAGGTTGTGTCTGTGCTTAATTAAAGTTAATATTTGACAATAATTCTTAATTTCAGCCACCCTTGCCTGCCAAATCATAAGCATCCAAGAAACTGGATAGAACTAGCTCACAAAAGCTCTATCATTGTCCCAGGATCCCCACTTGTTCCCAGAGTTGAACTCTGGAAACCACTGCATGTGCACCTCAAAGGTTTATAGACTCTCTTAGTGGTAGACTTGGAGCCGAGGACTCCCATATGGAAACCATTACACAGTCGCAAGAAACAGATTTGCTTTCAGCTCCTCTTTTGGTGTGGAGGCGAGAGAGACTGGAGGGAGAGGTCAATCACATGTTGTCATGTAAACAGAGAAACCGCACAGAAAAACGTTTGTGGAGCAGCACACCTACTCCTGCAGGCTTCATGGTACATGTCTGTAGATGAGGAGGTGTGTAGCGTGAGTAAATGGAAGCACTGACCCTGCAGAGGTCAAGATGAGCCTCCGTGTGGTCTCTTTCCAACACCTTACATCTGGATCGTATGAGACACTTCTCACACACAAATACAAACTAAAAATACCACGCATGATCCTCCAGAGAACATACACTAGTCCTTACGGAAAGATCTGACTCAACTTAATATTAAAATAATGCTCAGCAGATTCTCCATACAAACAAAAGTTCACTTTGCTGATATATATCACATAAGAATAGCACAATACAGTAACTTACTTACTGTATCTGTTTGAGGTAATTAATAGCATATCTGCGTACACACGCCTCTGGGCAGGGGGATTTACTGTATACCTAGCAAGGGGAAAGTCATTATAATGGTTCCTAATGGCCACACCCAAAGGCGGGGCAAAAAGATAGCTTATATAGACAGGGGTTAGACACAATAATGAGGTCAACCTTGCACACTTTCAGACAGTCACTCCTCAAAGACATTCACAGTGTTGCACTTGTTTGTACATTAAAACGGAGGAGGAAGTAGCTGTGTGTGAAAACTGAAAAAAATAGAGTTTGAGAAAGAAGTTCCTGTACCTCTGCACACCTGACCAGTGGCTGTGTGTTGGCATGATTGTCTGAGAGCTGTTTTCGGAAAGTTACAGAGATGCAGCCCCCCCCAAAACTTCTGCAATTACGTACTTGGCTTGCAAACCCAATGACTGCTTTGTGAAACTAGAAACACCAAAGTGTGTGGCTGTGGCAGCTGCATGCAGATCCTTGCTAATGATATGTTTTTTTATATATGTCTGTGGTGCCCTCGAGCCACCTAGATAGCCTTTTCTTCCACCTCCTTCAAAAACATGGCAACCCCACATATGATTAAAGAAGAACAAGAAAGCAGTGTTGCCAACTTAGCAACTCTCTCTCAAGATTTGGCAACTTTTAAGACCCCACAAATGTTTGGGCTCTTTGGGTGTCCAGTGAGTGGGACAGAGCGATGAATGATCTGTGAATGTGTGTACCTAACGACCAATCACTGACCTCCATTGTTTGTCCAGTGAACTTCTTCTCTTTCGTTTTTATTTTTAAAAGATTTAACTTGACGACTCATTTAGTTTAGTGTCTGGATCCTCTTTATTCATGACCTGTTGAGTTCCACAGTCTTCACAACAGCCCACATGAAAAGGTTAAGAAAGTAAAGGTTTATGTAGATGCATATGGATAAGATGATAGCAGCTTTAAAAATAAAAAAATAGCCAGATAGCTGGTTAGTATCAGTTAAATTTAGCTTGACTTCATGTTTCCAGCATGCAAAAGAGTAAAAGAAAAAAAGTTTTTCACAGGTGATGTTCTGTTAATTCTCTCAAGACGAATGTTTATCACCCTGCCAGTTGCTTTACGGTATATTAGCCGTATGGTATCTGCCAAAAATGCAGAGAGCCATATGTGCTGCCATGCTGTTAGCGACAGAGCTGCTGTTACAACCTGCAGCTCAAAGCTCTCAATTCTCTCTTCTGGATACAATTCTTGTGATCATTATTGTGCTTTTTCACACAAATAAAAGGCATGTTGTATTCTTTAGAGTGCGATTCATGCTACCTTTTGCTATCCAACAGCGTGGTAAGTGTCAGATTTCTGCAGATGCAGAAAGAAAGAAAGAAGGCTCCACAGCGCTTAACACCTCAACCTTAACAATCAACCTTAACCTTCTGCTGCGTTGTGATAGAGGCAAAGGTCACGCAGAGATGGAATGAGTTTTGGGTTTAGAATCAGGGCACGTCGGACCATGTCTAATATCGTTCAAGCCAGGGGTAATGGCCTTTACCTGCCTGCCCGGCCGGTGCGGCCCGGGCAGACAGAGGATAAGACGCCGTCCTCCTCTTTCTCACCTTGAGCACCAGCAGACACCACACACACACGCACACCTGCATGCACACGCACACACTCACACACACACACACACAGACACACACACACACACACACACACACACACACACACACATACACATGCATGTACACTTAAAGCTGCCGGCCCTAACAAAACCAGACAATGCCAGTTACTGTAATAAAACTGTGGGCAGCTGCTCTCTGCACACATGTTCAGACATGCCAGTTATTCAATTTCAATTCAATTCAATTTTATTCATAGTATAAAATCATAACAAGAGTTATCTCAGGACACTACACAGATAGAGTAGGTCTAGACCACACTCTATAATTTACAAAGACCCAACAATTCCAGTAATTCCCCCAAGAGCAAGCATTTAGTGTGGCGAGGAAAAACTCCCTTTTAGGGAGAAACCTCGGATGGTGAGGAAGAACTTCCTTTTAGGGAGAAACCTGGGACAGACCCAGGCCAAGGTGGTGTCTGACGGTGCCGGTTGGGGGTGTGATGAACAGTGACAATAAAAGTCACAATAAAGATAATGGAACTATGACTAGAAATAGTAGTTGTAGTAGTTCATGGCCTAGCAGGGCACTGCAGGGCGTTACAGGACGTAGCAGGACGTAGCAGGGCACTGCAGGGCGTTACAGGACGTAGCAGGATGTAGCAGGACAAAGCAGGGCACTGCAGAGCATAGCAAGGCATAGCAGGGTGTGGAGCAAGACAGCTGCAACCATGATTTAGGTGCCTCCCTAATCCAAGGAAAACTGCTGGGTTAAAAAACAAACAAGGACTCCAGGGAATAAGCACCCCAGAGCTAAGTTAGTAACAAGCATTTCTGGGACATTGATGCACACAGAGGGAAAGAGAGAGGAGAGAGGAGCTCAGTGTGTCAAAGGAAGGAAGTTCCCCGGCAGTCTAAAACTACAACAGCATAATTAACAGCTGGTCCAAGGCAAACCTGAGCCAGTTCTGTAAGGGATGGCAGATAAATCTGACAACTATGAAGAGAAGCAGAGAAGAGAAGGGTGCCGTGTCTGCAGCTATACACCCTCCCCCGCTGGTCTGGAAGAACGCTGCAACTCCTCACTCCCTAACAATAAGCTTTATCAAAGAGGAGCGTTTTAAGTTTACTCTTAAATGTGGTGACGGTGTGTGCCTCCAGAACCCAGACTGGGAGCTGGTTCCACAGAAGAGGAGCCTGGTAGCTGAAGGTTCTGGCTCCCATTGAGTCATACGCTCTCAGCCCAGTTTGTAGTCGTAAAGAACCAAGATATGTCAAAATAAAATGCTGGGTTTCCACAGGCAGCTGGAACAACGGCCGAACTGTGCAATTCAATTCATTCCCTATGAGAACAGTAGTTTAAAGTCCGCTGACGGTGGCGAAAGCGCCTGGACTTTCACTGCTCTCCCCGCTCTCCAAAAGTTGACTCCCAGCGGTGAACATTCTCCTGTGTATACACACATGCTGTATTTAAAATTACCTGCAAATTACAAGAAAGTGATTTTCCTATAGCCTACTTTATGGTACATCTTTGTATGACCACAGTTAATACATAACAGTTAGCTTGGCAGAGGGTTGCCCTGGCACCTGGTATTGAATTTTTATATATTTGTTTTAGTAGTAGTATCGCGTAACATTATCATTGTAGCGATGACTACTAGCTAGTTGCTAGAAATACATAAACTCAACAACTCTTTAAGAGCAAAGTGTGTGTCTGGAGTAGACAACTTACCAAATAGTTTGTGATAGGAATAGAAACTGATAGAAACATATGAACCTACAACAAATTGTTTTTAAAACGTGTACACCATCGGCATCACGTTGTGGTGACTGATACGGTGGAGTTGCAGTAGAAGAAAGCTGCCTGTGAAAACTCAGCATAAGAACCATAACTTGTGCCTATGTTGTTCTGTTTGTATTATCTGTAAGTTTGTTTTGAGGGTTTAATGGTCATACATTTCTCAGTGCAGCTTTAAACTCTCTTACTGCCTGCAATGTATTAAAGGCTTATTATGTCATGCAACAGGAATACCTTATTAAGGTGACCTGATAATTACTGAACCATCGCCAACTATACAAACTCCATGTGCTGATAAAGGCCATAACTTGTGGCTGAAAGCTCCAGGACGTTTCCAGTAGTTAACCTTGTGCAAATAATTTTCTTAGGTTGATAATGAACCTTAAAGTGCCCATATTATGCTCATTTTCAGGTTCATAATTGTATTTTGAGGTTGTACCAGAATAGAATTACATGGTTTAATTTTCAAAAAACACCATATATTTGTTGTACTACACATTGCTGCAGCTCCTCTTTTCACCCTCTGTGTTGAGCTCTCTGTTTCAGCTACAGAGTGAGGCATCACACTTCTATCCCATCTTTGTTGGGAGTCACACATGCTCAGTAGCTAGGTAAGGACTACTAGCCAGTCAGAAGCAGAGTATGAGGGCGTGCCCTGACAGTACCTAGGTAAGGACTACTAGCCAGTCAGAAGCAGAGTATGAGGGCGTGCCCTGACAGTACCTAGGTAAGGACTACTAGCCAGTCAGAAGCAGAGTATGAGGGCGTGCCCTGACAGTACCTAGGTAAGGACTACTAGCCAGTCAGAAGCAGAGTATGAGGGCGTGCCTTGACAGTAGCTAGGTAAGGACTACTAGCTAGAAGCTAGCGCTGCTAGCGGTTAGCCACCTCGTTCTCAATGGCAAAACACACACAAGTTCACCCTAATCTACAAAAGAAATTGTATAGAACTACTTCCATGTCCCTGTTCTGCAGGTATTCCACACAAAGTTTGAAGTGTGCCCTCGTTTAGAAGAAGTCTCCCGGCTAATCCTGCCTTGTACAGGCCGAAATTGGAGAAACAGCTGGCTGATGTGGTACACACTAAATGTTTGATGACGTAGACGGCCCTGTCGATTTTGACCAGCTCACCCGGAGACTGAAGGCAGGACACATTCAGAAACCGTATCTCACTCTAAACAGCATGGATGGTTTTTTTCACAGTTTGTATGCGTGTGAAAGTACCAGAGACACAAAATAACACCCCAAATCCCAGAAATGCCCATATTATTTTTTCATAATATGGGCACTTTAAAGCTCAGACTAGTCAAAGATAGTTTAACCATTTTGTTTTCTGTTATCTTGCTTTGTTTTAATCCTTTGTTTTTTTGATAGATGATATAATTGCATTTTTCTCTTTTTTTTAAAAAATCATTTTACTGTGAACTGTAGTGGAAGTTTATTTGAGTCATTAAATCCAGTTGAAAATTGCTTTAAAGCAATCTTCTTTTAAAAAAAAACATTGGCAAAACTTATACAAAAAAAGAAATAAAATAAAACCATACAAATGCACAGTATGTATAATCAGACATGAATATCATCTTAGCTACGCACATTCACAACATGCATCAACATGCAAACAATACACACAAAAAGGCACACAGATACTGTGGGTTGAACAACTTCCCTACAAACAGCAAGCAGCAACACGCTAGCTAACAGTGCTGCAGCTGCTGATCTACAGCTGGTAATGAGGATCTTGCTCTGACTTCACCTGAAGGGATTGAACATTCCTGTGCCATCAGTCACAGTGAAGGACCTCAGCTACCTGTATGTCTCAATCCAGCCGCTCCGACAAACGCATCACAAACCTTGCCGTCTCATAATTGATCACAGAAGTGGATGCTTGAGGCAACGACCAGGCAGTAACAGATGAGTAAGAACTGTTTACATAGATAAAATCTGAGGACATTTCTCTCTTTTTGTCTTTACACATCAGATGTGTAGTGGGTCAAATTTTCATGAATGGTAACTTTTTGATGTATTGTTAATCAAAATGATCGATGGGCCTCTGGTAACGGTACAACTTTGGCTCTGACATTCCACTTCACGTATACATCAGCAGCATGTTAAGCTGTTTAATAAAAGTAGAGTCTAAGACTGAAGAATAAACTCCTCCCACATGTTTAGGACATGCTTCCTCCATGCAAACACTTTAGCATACTTGAGTAGAGAACTGTATATGTTACTGTAAAATAAAATCTAAATCTAAATAATAAATCTAATCCTACATTTTAAATCTCAACCTAAATGTTAAATATACTGTTAAACGGTCAGCGATATGAGCGTGGTCTATTTGCATATTTTCTAAACATTTAGCTTTAACTTTTTACTTTTTAGTTAGGTTTGGATTTACCATTTAGACTTAGATTTCATATTTAGGTTTCACTTTTAGATTTACTATTTAGATTTAACATTTAACATTTACAGTGCTCAGCATAAGTGAAATCATCTTTTGGAAATTGATCTTAATGCCTTAATTAAAAAAATGAGGAAAAATCCAACCTTTAAGGACACCAATTTTCTTTGTAAATGAATAACGTATCGTAAATAAATAAATAAATGTTCTTCCTTAAAATACAGGGGGCATAAGTCAGTCCACCCCTATGTTAAGTTCCCATAGAGGCAGGCAGACTTTTATTTTGAAAGGCCAGTTATTTCATGGATCCAGGATACTATGCATCCTGATAAAGTTCCCTTTGGCCCCCACATCATCACATCCCCTTCACCATACCCCCACATCATCACATACCCTTCACCGTACCCCCACATCATCACATCCCCTTCACCATACCCCCACATCATCACATCCCCTTCACCATACCCCCACATCATCACATACCCTTCACCATACCCCCACATCATCACATCCCCTTCACCATACCCCCACATCATCACATCCCCTTCACCATACCCCCCCATCATCACATCCCCTTCACCATACCCCCACATCATCACATCCCCTTCACCATACCCCCACATCATCACATACCCTTCACCATACCTAGAGACTGGCATGGTTTGATTTCAGTTAGCCTAATAGCTGGGGTGATTTGCATTGAGAGATGATGTTATGGAAAGTACCCCATGCTAATATCTAGGTATATAAAAATACCTAGGTATATAAAAATAAACATCTGCCTGACTCTAAGTGAATTTAACATAAAGGTGTGTATACTTATGCCCCCTGTATTTTAAGGAACAACATTTATTTATGTACATTACAACAAAATTGGTGTCCTTAAAGGTTGGATTTTTCCTCATTTTTTTAATAAAGGCATTAAGATCAATTTCCAAAAGATGATATATTTATTACTCTTTTTAGTCAACTTTAGCATGGGTGTATTCACTTATGCTGAGCACTGTAGATTTCGATTTAATATTTAGATTTAACATTTAACTTTAGTGTAACATTTAACTTTACAAACATATTGTAGACAATTGCAAAGAACATGTTCGTGTAAAACATGTTTCTGTCTTAAATGTGGGGGAAAATGAGCTTAATGTGAGGAACAGTGAGCTAAATAATATCAAAATATATCATCTATAAAACTTTTAACTGAATTTAGGGGCGGCCTCAGTAAGAGCGTTCGCCCCATGTTGGCTGAGTCCTGCAGCAGCGCGGGGTCGAATCCGACCTGCTGCCCTTTGCTGCATGTCGTCCTCCATATCTCTCCCCCTTTCATGTCTATCCACTGTCGCTACTTAATAAAGGGAAAAGCTCCAAAAAAATAATCTTAAAAAAAATAAATATATAAACTGAATTTTTACATTTTGTGGCCTACACTTTGAATTAGCAGTTTATTTCTACATTTCAATATGCCAAGTTATCAAATGGACAAAACATATGTAATGTTCACTAAATACTTACAGAGGTAAGTGATCCCATCTTTGATAAGAAATTAATATTTGATAAGAAAAAAAGTAAGTTGTTATTTCACGTCAGCAAGTCATAAGTGATTAGCTTTCATGTGAGGGCAATATCTTTTAAATGCTGGATATATTTTCATTCTCCTCTGTAACCGAAAAGAATGCTCTGCGTGAACAGTGTGTGTGTGTGTGTGTGTGTTCTGTGAGTCTTTATGCACAGCTCAGGCCTGACCCGTTGGAGGCCATCAGAGGCTGAGGTTCAGCCAGAGTTCACCGGGCTACTGCCACCGCAAACACCCAGGGAGCCTTCTTTCCATGTGTCACTCTAATGTGGCGGAGAGATGAAGAGCTGCTCGCATCCAACCTTCTGTCTGCTGGAGCCAGACGCAGGGTCTAACATGAACTGAAGGGGTGAGTGTGTGTTCCTGTATATGTGTGTGTGTGTGTGTGTGTGTGTGTGTGTGTGTGTGTGTGTGTGTGTGTGTGTGTGTGTGTGTCTTAGGTGATACATCACATCTGGAGGTATGCCAATTTCAAATTGGTTCTCCAATGTGACACAGGTCTGATGTTTTCTAATCACTTCAAACACCGTCCAAACTGCATGGAGTCACATTTCTTCAGTTTGACGGTGGACAGGTGGCACATAGTTTGATTCTGCAGTACATGTGACTTGAATTTGAAAGCTCACAGTGGAATATGTCAGCGCTGTTACTCTGTGCTAACAAGGTCAGTCAGTGACTTGATTTAACATCATAATGTTTGAGCAAATTAGTTTGACAAACAGTTGTTAGAAAGGAGAGACTTTGTTGCAGATATGCAATATGAAATGTATATAGTCTTTGGAGATTAGACTCCATCGTTATAAAATATTTTTTATAAAGGGGTAGAGAAGCCAATACATATCCCCGCGATGGAGCCTAGACACTGGTGATGGTGGACAAGGAACCCGAAGACCGAACTAAGGAGCTGTCTGCCGGAAGGGGACTCAGGCTGCCGTAGTAGATGATGACCGGAGGTGGAAGGGGAGGAGGAGGGTTGCACGTTTGCCTGAAAAGACAGCTGACAGCAACGGAGAGAAGACATTTAAAGCAGGATGTCATGCTGTGATTGGGTCATGAATTTCGTGGCAAATTCTGGTTGGTTTAACTGAAAAGTGAACGCCTCTAAACAGCTGAATAGTTTTAGGAAGAGAAAGCGGTGATTGAAGTTTTTAGACGTCTTCCTGAAAGAATTTAATTTACGCTGAGCTTCATTATATCACACCAAAGCTTGCCAAAAATATGAATGACAAAATGTTATTATTAAATGAACGTCAGTTGTGCTGCTAGTCAAGCAAGTCACAAGTCAAGTCATACACAATTCTGATGATCAACCAAAGTTTCCACATTTAAATCAGTTTAAAAAGACTGTTGTCAAGTTTGGTTTTATTTTCAATATTACAACTAAAAAAGTTGCAGGTCTTATATTTGACAATTTGTGGCAATCAAACCCATTACTTTTCAACTGTTTCTGTTTTAAAGTTCCTGTGCACAAGCAAATGTATTACCTCAAAGAGAAATACAACGTATGTGTATAAAGTACAAGTATTTAAAAATAAATAAAAAATATTGAGCCCAAAATGTAAACACAATATAATATACTGAGATCCCTTTATCATCAGCCATGAAAAGTTATTCAAACTATTTAAGTATAATGGTTTCATGCCATTATTGGCGTTCTTCAAGCATGCAGACTTTTATGGAACATGTTGATCTTATTTTGTAAGATGACGTTATCTAAATATCATACAAAGCTAACAGTAAACTGCCGTGACCTAACGCAACACACACACACACACACACACACACACACACACACACACACACACACACACACACACACACACACATACACACATACAGAACGTTGAAGTGTGTTGTTGTTGCCACAGCCAGAAGACACATTTTGTTTCAAATGAAGATGGAGCAAAGAGCATTGAAGTACCAAGAGGCGAAACTCAATAGAACGTTCAGTCGTGTTGCGTTCAGTCCAAGACGGCGGAGCTGCACTCTTTAGAACGTTCCATTGCAAGCTGCAGCTCGGTCGTGGGTGCGTTAAGTTCTAAAGCCTCTTGGTACTTCTATACTCGTTGGCTGGAGGTAGCAAAAAAAACCACAGCTGGCTAAACTATTTAAAAATGGCGGGTTTGTTCAGGACACCCCCGTCTTTCGCTTTCACGTCACCTTTTCGGCTCGCCTCAGCTCGCTTGGAACTTTGACTGAGGTGGTACTAAAAAAAGTACCTCTCAGCAGGTACCAAGGACTTTTTTTCGTAATGGAAAAAACAAAAAAGGCGAGTAGAGTCGAGGCGAGTCGAGCAGGTACCATGTAATGGAAAAGCGCCACAAGTCAAGCAAGTCTCGAGTACTCAAATTTGCGTTTGGCTGACTCGTTTCAGGTCGTGCGACGCGAGTCCCCCAGCCCTGCCTCTTAAAGCTACACAGATGCTCCTTACATTATGAAATAGCTGGAAGGAAACAAAAAAGAATATCAATGCAGTCTTTTGCGATATAAAATCTTCCATCAGGTCAAAGCCTTATCCAGATAATACTGGATGGTGTCATAGGTTTACATTCGAGAATGGTGAAACAGACTCTAGTCTTTTATTTTCAGTATTTCTCCATAGTTCATTGCTGCAGCTTCACTAATACTGTCATATTTGCGGCATGCTCTTCTCCATTACAGCTGTGGATTGATACAGACAAAGGCGTTTGATGAATTCATTATGGGACCATATTCCTTTTCCCACTGCAGATCTCCAGTGGACTGCCAGATTATCTTTAAACACAACATTCCACAGCTAACAGTCTGAGTTTCTGTGTTACTGTGGTCTTCCAGTTGGCCCAGCATACCACACCTCATTCCTCAATCTCAGTCAGAAGCTGCGTTCCATTTTCTCCTGAAAATCAAATGCACAGTTTTTCTGAGGAGAAAAAAAACATATCAAAGGAGATAAAAAAAGACCATAAGAATGTTCTAATACTGCATATTGAACTGTTGGGTGTACAAAGCAAAGGGGCCTCTGACACTGCTCAACATGTTCAACGTGTTTAGTTTATGTGTACATTATGAGGAGTACATAATCACACACAACTGTCAAGGATGCCACAAGAATGTTCAAGATGTATTACCACAGTGGTAGCCATGTTAGTATCGGACCTCAACAAGCTGTTTTCCTAACCCTACAGATGTTGTATTTGCGATAATCAGGGATCTTAAGAATACTTTATATATGAAATGAGCTAGTTCTGTGGACAAGACTAGTTCTGTGTCATTAGGTTTAGGCGAGACTGTAAAATGCTCCCAGAGGTCGTTTCGTAAAGCAGCAATTAAGACCTAGTGTATATTTACATTTATAGTGACTACCCCCTCTGGTGGCCGTTGTAGTTATGACGGGAGCAAAGCAGGAAGTAAGGTGACAACGTATAATAGAGGAGACACACCAGCCCGATAATCGGCCGTCGGACTGTCTGGCGAGGTCAGTGACTCGAGTCTGTTCAGTGTGTCCCGTCGGCCGTCCGAGGAGCCGTCGACCTTCATTTGGGCCGACCCGACATGTTCAGTCGGAGACAGGGCAGTCGGGACTCACCCGGAAATGGGGAGCGGATGAGCCTCTCAAAATCTGATGAAAATCTTTTAAACTGACCTTTGTCGATCTGAAATGAAGACAGATTCAGAAACTGCACGGCCTATTTCTCTCTTAAAATGTTTCCAGAAACACGTTTTGGTGAACTATTTTAGTCCAATATGAGATCGTATTCTGAACGAGCCGCCATGACAGTCTGGCTGTGAATTTCCGGAGAAAAAAGAACCGCGTGACGCGTTCGTCGTATCAGCTGCCGGTTTTCATTTTCTGGGAAATAATCAGACTGTTAATGGAAACAATACAGAGCAGTGCCGCCCGCTGCTATGGAGACGTATTACGTTTTGCGCATGCGCAGAGCGTACGCTCAAGTCGGCGTCTCCTCAGTGTGTTCTGAGGCATTTTTTGGACCTCGGGGACCCGACTGATCAGTCCGACTGGCTTTACTGCCGACGGTCGGCCGTCTGGTTGGTGTGTCAGGGCCTTTAGAGCGCCAAATTTTCGCTTTTAGGGTGGCAGGTTGGGGTGGTGGCTGGGTCAAACAGACATAAGAATTTAACTCAGGGGAGTGGGGTTTGAGTCTGGATGAGAATAAAAGTAAATGGTGAGTTTTATTTTTACTTTACGAACGCCACGTTCAGCGTCACGTGCCTAACCGGACGTCTGATTTTAACACAGTAACATCTGATTTTAACACAAAACACCTTCTTTTTCTAAACTTAACTAAGTAGTTATTGTGCCCTAACCTAACCCAACTGCGACAATTTCACAACAAGAAAGACATGTTTAGAACCACAACCTTTACGCTCAAATATGCGACAACGTTCTCTGGTTTTGGAATTGTTGGGTCTTTGTAAATTATAGAGTGTGGTCTAGACCTACTCTATCTGTAAAGTGTCCTGAGATAACTCCTGTTATGATTTGACACTATTAATAAAATTGAATTGAACTGGTTTAGATATGAGAATTGAAAAAAAGGCTCCTATGGGTGGTATTAGAGGGTAGGAACAAACTACCCATATTGTTGTATGATTTGGAGGACTAAAATATTTGTCTACAAAGCCTACAGGTCTCAAAGTCACCACCCCTCAAGCAACGGGCATTAACACTTCCAGCACTGACGTCTTCCTACAGGACGCAGTATGCTATCAAGACAAGATGGAGGAAAGTCCACATCTGAAAGTCCACGCAATACAGCCTGAAAACAAATACTCACCAACAATAATGGCAATCTCATCCTAATGTATGGTTCTGAATGCTGGTAGGAATCTAGGTGATATGACAAGGATTGAGGCATTCCATCAACAAGTCCAAATTTGGAAAGGTTTGGATTGAAATAAGTAGTTAAAGGTAGGTGACCTTCATCGTCATGGCTAAAATAATAATGACTTGGTCAGTGCACGGCTGTGGACATGGTCACTCTAATCATGACACCACATTAGCTCCGTGGGGTTAGTGAGCTTTGGAAAAATCCAGCATGTTTCATTTCGCACACGTAGCAGAGACCTGAATTCCACAGCCTGGCTGGTTCTCGCACAGTCTGTTCTAAGTTTATGTTATGTATGTTAAGTATTTGGCCCAATAATGGCTTGTCATGTACTACACAGAGGCTCAGGGATCAACATATGGCATTCTTTGACTAATGCTGTGTCAAAGTGACACAGTCTTTTTTTGGTGCTCAGACCTCATTGACAAAATAATCCATCAGTGTTTTGCCCCGTCAGATATGAATGTGATCAGAGCGATTGGAAATGATTGAGCCTGTGAGCCTTGTCTAAAGGCTTTCATGGGAAACAGATCACATAGAAATCCTAAGCTCTGAAACCACATCAGGCACAAGACTGAATCCAGCTCCACTCCAGCACCACCAGGCTCAGGAACAGCTTCATCCCACAGGCCATAATACTTCAGAACTCTAGAGCTCATCACATGTCATCTTACCTTTAAATGTTATCTTCGTATACTTTTACTTACTGTTTTGACAACTATTTACACCTCTGTTTACTCACATCTGTTATAGTTTGCACATGACAAATAAAGAACCTTGAACCTTGAGCTCCGGTCGTTTCTGCTCCCCATCCAAAGCTTAACTGCATTTTTATGTGCTGCCTTGATGAAGACTGTAAGAGCTGTGGGATTGAACAGCTCCCACTGTGACCTCCTATATCCTGATTTCTGCTATGTAGATTTTTAATTCACCTCACTATAATGTTGTCAGGAACACTTAAAGACATATTTTGCTGATTTAAATCCAGCTCTGTGTCATGGCAGTGTGGGCAGTGTGTGCAGATGAAGAGTGTTTGGGGCATCTCTTCGTAGTCGCAGCACATGGAGCTCCCAGCTGAGCACAGCAGCGAAAGGTCTGTCGACGTCTGCTGGAAGACGCACAACACGTCGAGACGAGAGTGATACCTAAAACTTAATACTACTAAATGCAACAGGGTTAAACAAAAAAGAAATAACCAAAGTTTTTCTATTCATGATCTATTGTGATTAGATGACTTATTTCAAACACTTTAATAGGAGAATTCACTGCTGGTGAGGCACTGAAAGGAAACTGATGGAGCTTTTCGCCGCTGACTGGTGGCTGACAGTACATATTTAGACCTCAAGCCGCTATCGCCACACATCGCACCTTATCTGTTATCCTCCTTTTAGTAGACACACCTTATTCAGAACAGGCCTCTCCGGGAACCATCACCTTATCGTGGTGGAGAGGTTTGTGCGTCCCTATGAAACTGAGGGCTGTGTTGTCTGGAGCTTTGTGCTCCTGGTAGGGTCTCCCAAGGCAAAGTGGTCTCAGGTGAGGGGCCAGACAAAGAATGGTTCACAAACCCTATGAATAATCGAGGTAGACATGGAGTGACCCTGCCCGGAGGAAGCCCGGGGCCCCCGTCTGGAGCCAGGCCCAGACGGAGTGCTCGTTGGCGAGCGTCTGGTGGCCGGGTTTGCCACGGAGCCCGGTCGGGCACAGCCCGAAAAAGCTACGTGGCATCCATCTCTCCAGCCCATGGGCCCACCACCTGTGGGAGGAACCGCTGGGGTCGGGTGCGCTGCCACACGGGTGGCAGTGAAGGTCAGGGGCTTCGACGGACCAGACCCGGGCAGCAGACGCTGGCTCTGGGGACGTGGAATGTCACCTCTCTGTGGGGGAAGGAGCCGGAACTGGTGCGGGAGGTGGAGCGCTACCGGTTAGATCTGGTGGGGCTTACCTCTACGCACAGTCTCGGTTCTGGAACCGTACTCCTGGATAGGGGTTGGACTCTTTTCTTCTCCGGAGTTGCCCAGGGTGTGAGGCGCCGGGCGGGTGTGGGGATACTCACAAGCCCCCGGTTGAGCGCCGATACGTTGGAGTTTACCCCGGTGGACGAGAGGGTCGCCTCCCTACACCTGCGGCTGGTGGGGGGGGAAAACTCTGACTCTTGTTTGTGCATATGCACCAAACAAGATTTCGGAGTATTCGGCCTTCTTGGAGACCTTGAGTGGAGTCCTGTATGGGGCTCCAGTAGAAGACTCCATCGTTCTGCTGGGGGACTTCAACGCGCACGTGGGCAATGATGGAGACACATGGAGAGGCGTGATTGGGAGGAACGGCCTCCCTGATCTAAACCAGAGTGGTTGTTTGTTGTTGGACTTCTGTGCTAGTCATGGATTGTCTATAATGAACACCATGTTCGAACATAGGGATGCTCATAAGTGTACCTGGTACCAGAGCACCCTAGGCCAAAGGTCAATGATCGATTTTATAATTGTTTCATCTGATCTGAGGCCGTATGTTTTGGACACTCGGGTGAAGAGAGGGGCGAAGCTGTCAACCGATCACCATCTGGTGGTGAGTTGGGTCAGGGGGTGGGGGAAGACTCTGGACAGACCTGGTAAGCCCAAACGGGTAGTGCGGGTAAACTGGGAACATCTGGAGGAGGCCCCTGTCCGACAGACTTTCAACTCACACCTCCGGCGGAGCTTTTCGTGCATCCCTGTGGAGGCTGGGGGCATTGAACCCGAGTGGACAATGTTCAAAGTTTCCATTGCTGAAGCTGCGGCGAAGAGCTGTGGTCTTAGGGTCTTAGGTGCCTCAAGGGGCGGTAACCCACGAACACCGTGGTGGACACCGGTGGTCAGGGAAGCCGTCCGACTGAAGAAGGAGTCTTTCCGGGATATGTTATCCCGGAGGACTCCGGAGGCAGTTGCAAGGTACCGAAGGGCCCGAAGGGCTGCAGCCTCTGCCGTGAAAGAGGCAAAGCAGCGGGTGTGGGAGAAGTTCAGAGAAGACATGGAGAAGGACTTTCGGTCGGCACCAAGGTGCTTCTGGAAAACCATTCGCCACCTCAGGAGGGGGAAGCGGGGAACCATCCAAGCTGTGTACAGTAAGGATGGGACGCAGTTGACCTCAACTGAGGAGGTAATAGGGCGGTGGAAGGAGCACTTTGAGGAACTCCTAAATCCGACTAATACGCCCTCTATGGTAGAGGCAGAGCTGGAGGATGATGGGGGATTGTCGTCAATTTCCCTGGTGGAAGTTGCTGAGGTAGTTAAACAACTCCACAGTGGCAAAGCCCCAGGGATTGATGAGATCCGTCCGGAAATGCTTAAAGCTCTGGGTGTGGAGGGGTTGTCTTGGTTGACACGCCTCTTCAACATTGCGTGGAAGTCTGGGACGGTGCCTAAGGAGTGGCAGACCGGGGTGGTGGTTCCCCTTTTCAAAAAGGGGGACCAGAGGGTGTGTGCCAATTACAGGGGTATCACACTTCTCAGCCTCCCCGGTAAAGTCTACTCCAAGGTGCTGGAAAGGAGGGCTCGGTCGATAGTCGAACCTCAGGTTGAAGAGGAACAATGCGGATTCCGTCCTGGTCGTGGAACAACGGACCAGCTCTTTACTCTCGCAAGGATCCTGGAGGGAGCCTGGGAGTATGCCCAACCGGTCTACATGTGCTTTGTGGATCTGGAGAAGGCGTATGACCGGGTACCCCGGGAGATACTGTGGGAGGTGCTGCGGGAGTATGGGGTGAGGGGGTGCCTTCTCAGGGCCATCCAATCTTTGTACGACCAAAGCGAGAGCTGTGTCCGTGTTCTCGGCAGTAAGTCGGACTCGTTTCAGGTGAGAGTTGGCCTCCGCCAGGGCTGCGCTTTGTCACCAATCCTGTTTGTAGTATTTATGGACAGGATATCGAGGCGTAGTCGGGGTGGAGAGGGGTTGCAGTTCGGTGGGCTGGGGATCTCATCGCTGCTTTTTGCAGATGATGTGGTCCTGATGGCATCATCGGCCTGTGACCTTCAGCGCTCACTGGATCGGTTCGCGGCCGAGTGTGAAGCGGCTGGGATGAGGATCAGCACCTCTAAATCGGAGGCCATGGTTCTCAGCAGGAAACCGATGGAGTGCCTTCTCCGGGTAGGGAATGAGTCCTTACCCCAAGTGAAGGAGTTCAAGTACCTTGGGGTCTTGTTCGCGAATGAGGGGACAATGGAGCGAGAGATTGGCCGGAGAATCGGCGCAGCGGGTGCGGTATTACAGTCAATTTATCGCACCGTTGTGACGAAAAGAGAGCTGAGCCAGAAGGCAAAGCTCTCAATCTACCGGTCAGTTTTCCTTTCTACCCTCACCTATGGTCATGAAGGCTGGATCATGACCGAAAGAACAAGATCCAGGGTACAAGCGGCCGAAATGGGTTTCCTCAGGAGGGTGGCTGGCGTCTCCCTTAGAGATAGGGTGAGAAGCTCAGTCATCCGTGAGGAGCTCAGAGTAGAGCCGCTGCTCCTTCGCGTTGAAAGGAGCCAGTTGAGGTGGTTCGGGCATCTTGTAAGGATGCCCCCTGGGCGCCTCCCTAGGGAGGTGTTCCAGGCACGTCCAGCTGGGAGGAGGCCTCAGGGAAGACCCAGGACAAGGTGGAGGGATTATATCTCTAACCTGGCCTGGGAACGCCTCGGGATCCCCCAGTCGGAGCTGGTTAATGTTGCTCGGGAAAGGGAAGTTTGGGGTTCCCTGCTGGAGCTGCTACCCCCGCGACCCGATACCGGATAAGCGGACGAAGATGGATGGATGGATGGACCTTATTCAGAACAACACTTAAGACTGGCAGATTTGCAGACCAAACTTATGCAACCATCCAGATCCAGGTTATACATACCAGAGCAAAGGATTTGATGTATAGAAAACTAAATAAATAAATAAATAAATAAGAATTGTGAGTGAGTGGCTCGTGAATGGATGTTTTTTCTTACTGACTTTACTCTGACCTGACTTGTGCTTTGGTAAAGGGTATCTTAAGGGATGTTGGAAAGAAATGGAGTGTTGTTTTTTTAATTTCTAAAGCCCCTTTCACACAATCACTGCAACCCTGACCGTATCTAGACATTACCCGAAACAGGCTGTTCTCATGAACTATTCGATATGTATGTACGAAAACTAATTCGTATGTACTATATTTCACGTATTTTTTTGCGGCATGGACCCAATTGACTGGTGGTGTATAAGAGCGCTCTGGACTGCATATGGAGGAGGTTGGCTTGGATGGCTGGGTCATAAAACACAGGACTACACAACGCGGGGAGCTGAGTTCGCATCCCGGGGTAAACACCAGATTTTCACCCTAGGATGTTCGTGTCCCGGGAGTGTTTAAATCCAAACGACAATCTTTACTAGTTGTTTTGCTGCCTAAACTTAAGGGTGCTTTCACACCTGTAGTTTGTTTGCTGTGGTCTGAATCAGTTGGTGAGTTAGTAAACTTGGAGCGATTTGCCCTCGGTCGGTTTGGTTTGGTTTGGTTTCACACCTGGAAAAATCCAAGCGTACCAAAATGCGTCATTACAAATCAGGCAAGAACGTCCAGCCCTCTTATTGGTCGGATATGTCTGGGGGCGGGAGCAAGAAAGTAAATACAGGAAGAAGGTCCTGTGTTCTGGTCTAGTGGTCAAACCAGCTCATTTCATTAAAATGATCAGACATTGTTTCGCAAGCGACGTGACTACGTCTGCTCTGCTCACCGAGACTTGGCTCTGCTCTGCCTGTGGCTGTCTCCAACTTTAGCTGGTTTTGACCACAGAGATACGAGTGACGGACGGCGAGCTTGACCGCAGTCTATTTTTGTGATAGAAACACTGCAAGCTGCTACAGTTTGCTGCTCTTCTGCAGATTGCTAAGCACACCTGACTACAGGAGACATCAGCTCAGACTTGCGGAGTATGTATAGTTGGTGCGGTTTGAGTACGGATCACGTTCTCACCACAAATGAACCGCTCCAGAGTTTGAATGAAAGCGAACCGAGACCACCTCTTCAAGCAGGTCTCGGTACGCTTGTTGGGTCCACTTTTGGTGTGCACCAGAGTTCCATTGCCGTGTTCTCACTTGCCCAAACGAACCGCACCAGCGGGACAAACAAACTCTAGTTTGATTCAACCGAACTAAAGGCTGTCGGTGTGAAAAAAACCCTAAGTGTCAGCGCTGCATAACACTCACTTTTTGTCGGCTAAACTTGACTGTAACGGCCACTGAAATGACCGGCAGCTCACGGTGCTCTGAAGCCGGCTCCCAGTAACATTTTGTCAGCTAAATTTAACTGTAAAGAGCGCTAAACTTAACTGTCATGTGACCGTTTGTCACGTGACCAGCTAGCGGTTGTCTAATTTCGTAGGATATCATACCAATGGGTGCATACATTTTCGTTTGATATCATACGAACTCGTTCATGAGAATGCATTGCCCAAAAGAGCTGTATGTGAGAATGCGTTGGATGGGACATTAAACAGACTTTACCCTGCCAGCTCCTGAGTATTAATGTCAGATTAAGTCCATGTGTGAATAGAGCAGGTCATTGTCCAGGGAATTCAAAAAGGGCAACTCTGGACAATGTCCGGATGTACCTGATTCTCTGGATTTCATATGAGAAAATGGCTTAAGTCACTTTAATGTTTGAACTAAATCAGTGCCCTTCTTCTCTAACCTCTTTATTAATGTATTATTTGCCATTTCTGCCTCAATCTTCAGGTTCACAAAACACACAATATCTCTCAGGCATTTTGGTTTGGACAGGAGTATCTTGGGGTGTGGTGCCAGTGGTCTGAGGTTAATGTGTTTTTTAAGCTTGACTTAAGCTAAAAAAATAAGAATAGAGAAGAATATGTAACCTGATAGCCACAAATTATACGATGCTGACAAAATAAAGAAAAGGCATTTAGCTGACCTACAAGTACATTCATATAAAACGTAATGTCACAATAGGGTGTGGAGGTGATGACAGGTCTATGTTTACACAAATGCCAAGCACATTGTAGTGTTATCTACAATCTCATTTTTGCTTTACATTCTGTGAGCTCTTCAGAAATGCTTTCAAAGTGTGGTTTTCAGTCCCTTTCTTCAGCCCCAGATTTAGGGCAGGATTTCTCAATCACATCTACATTTCACATAATGAAAAACTGCAGTTGCCTGTGTTAGTTCATATGTGCTCCGTGTTAAGAGAGGCAGGGGCTCTGGAGGACCGTGCTCAGGATCAATAAGCGCTCAGGCATAGGATTCCTGTGCCTCTGGCTCACGCAGAGAGGAAATATATGAAAAACAAAAAAAAAGGCTTGCCAGTGAGCCTTTGGGGACTCAGCGTGTGTATTTAGTCTAGCTCCCGATGTCCCTCAGCGGTTTCGGTTCAAAGCACGTGGAGTCGAAGCCAAAAGCAACTGTGAAACCAGCCCCTTGATCACAGTGGCGTTGCCTTTGATTGAATTTAGCATTCAGTGGTGGGTCTAAGTCACAGCAAGGAGGTGTGTGAGGTAGAACATGCCGAGGTCGAACTAGCCTTGTCCAATTTCCCAGTGATAGAGAAAGAGTGAAAATTGCTGAGTTTTGCATTAAAAGCCGCCTAGGCAAAACATGAATACTTCACCTGCACATTCATTAAACTGGTAGTAAGCACCAGTGTTGTGCGTGTTACTGAAAATAATAACTAGAACAGTTCCTAATGTCAGGGTTGGCTCAAAACCATGACAAAAAGACGACACAAAGCTTCCATTCATTTTCTTACAACATAACAAAAACAACTAATGGTTTAAATGATGCTGTGTAGTGTGGCAGTCAGGAAGTTAGTGGTGTCTGCATGAATGCATGAATGAAAGAATAGTGAATAGATGTTGTGTGGTGAAGATATACCAAATAACTGGGACCGTGGAGCTCAGGGAACAGCATTCCCCTCCTCTCTAGCCCAAAGTGCAACACATGGGGTGCGCTATTATACCGGAGAACACCGGTTCCAGGTGTCTCAAATAACTGATGAACTGACCACACCTACTGCAACATAGAACACAAACAGATAGACATCCCAGCAGCCAACAGAGACAGGGACGTCACACTAATACCTAATTGAAAAAGTTAGTTACTAACTTACTTTACTGATTATTTCCACCAAAAAGTAATGTGTTACTATGATAACATTTGAGTTACTTTTAAATGTCTACCTGGAAATGCTGCCTTTAGTAAAGTACCTATAGCTTTAATTCCAGAGCTGTTATTATCTCCGCTGGGCTCATGCATGTTCATGTGTGTGTCTGTCTGTCTGTCTGTCATTGTGCAGCTAATCTCAAATACTATATTTGTGCACATTTATTACTGTAGGGCTATGCTCAAGGACCTCTCATGGTTTTTTTTAAAGGAGGGGGCTTTAACTTTAAAAAATGTTTGGGGAGCACTTTTGAGCCATTTTGTCACACCCTAATAAACATGAAAGCGTAAGGTATAAGTTAACTAGGACTAGTAAACATTGTATCCCCAAGAAGCAGCTTAGATGAATTTACTTTCTGATTCTGGGTCAGTTTGGGATGAGTTCAGCAACTATGACACCATGTTTTGGACTCTCAACTGCAACTAGAAACTTTTTGAATTTGCTACCTCTCTGATTAACCTCTTAACAGTCGGCTTCATTTTCAAGCTTTTTGGTCTAAACGACATACCCAAATTAAAAGTGGTGCAGCTCCCATATACTTTGGCACTCAAGTTTTTGTTAAAAGTGTCAGGGTGATTCTAGGCCTTACTGACACAGAGTTACAGAGGCTAGAATGGAGGGGTTTTATTTCTGTCCAAGTCATACATCTGTAAAATTATTAAAATACACTGCTGTAAACACATCTAGTGAGATACAGACAACACAATGGCATATCCACATGTCTCAGCTTACTGCAGAAAAAATCCAGAAGCCAAAAGACTCAAAAATGGATTTTATATGAATTTTTTTTCTACATATATGTCTGTGCATTTTTCTGATTTCCATTTGAAAAGTGCAAAGAAAAAAGCCAATAAAGTACAAAATAAAACACTTCTCAAATACACAAACACACCCACATCAATCATACACATACTTGAAATAACTATACACATAAATATATAGAAATAAGTCATTATACATTGCACAGGGTGCCATATGCTTATAGGAGGCCCTGTTTTTGCTTTGACACATCTCCAGCCATTACAGGGTTAAAGCGATAGAAGTGCGGAAATGAGATACAGTGTAGCGATTTTCTGTTGTTATTTGGTCAGAAACGTCAAGATTGTGAGGCAAACAGCTCGTTTTGGATATAATGGCTTGGATATTCCATTTCGTTGGACTCTTGGGGATTTAAGAAAAAAAAGTTTTGGGCAAAAAATCCCCGCAGTGGCTAAAGGGACAAGGAAAAAGGTACGGCTGCACTACACACCAGCTGCGCTGTTTACGCTGTATTGTTTTATTTTCCATAACTTTGTAGCAGTTGTATAACTGCTATACATCATCTTATGCTTTGTGTGTGGGCTTAGTTAAATCATGACAGACTAAGCTTTCAATTGGTGTGTCGCATGGCTGTATATTTTGAAGATTTAATGCTGTAAAGTTATAAAAACGTTTATGAATGGAGGTTACAGCGACGCCACAGCCACAAACTGTACCGTACACGGTACAGTGACTCTTAAGAGGTTAAAGGGGCGCTACGCAGTTTGGGCCATTTCTTGGCTGTTTTCTGTCTTTTTGCTGGCAGGTTTCTCTATAGAGCCCCCCCCCCCTACAGCTTCAGAATTGATATTTTGCAGCTCCGATGTTTCCTCGGGTCTGACTCCTCTCTCGGTCAGTTCCTCTTTCTCTGTTCCTCCGACAACGCTTTCCTAGCTTTCTGCTTCTTTTTTGCCGGCTCAGCCATGACGATAGTGTGAAAAACTCCATTGCTGCCTTGTTAGCCGGTTCCTGAATGGGCGTATGTGTGCAGTGCTGTGAACCAATTTGTTACATCACGAGACCTGATATCACGCCATACTTCCTGATGCTGAGGCCGGCGGCTCGTCAGACGAAAGTTGCAAGGGTGGTTTTTCAGCTCACAGGCACTGGGGGGGGGGGGGGGGAGCGAGACGACCACCAGTCAACTTGAAAAAAGTCATAACCATTCCAGTGACTCCGAAGCTGTTCAGTTAAGGTAAATTAAGCTAAAAAAAACTGCATAGTTCCCTTTAATGCCACTGATTGGCTTCTTCTCCATAGCAATCACGGCCAAAGCTCAAAGGTTTTGTAAAAATATAAGCCAGCCACAATGCAAAACTGTTGGGAAAGAACATGATTTATTCCAGAAACAAAGACAAGAGCCCATAGCAAGGATAGCATAGCATCGTAGGCCTATAGCATCCCGTGTTTGAGCACACTGTGTATTTTCTTCTTATTTACATGTTGCATCATGTTATCTTAAGTTGGAAAACATATGACCCTGTGGCTGCCGTGTGATTACAGAAGTTGTGGAGTGCTGACTGCAGACGGCGGGACTGAGCTAGCTGTCGATGGATGGTTCCAAACTGTGGGCTGGCTTCTTATCTTGTTTTTCTGTACACCTGTTAGATGCAGAAGATAGGCATATTTGATAGATCTGGGCTGAATAACACCAAGTAATGTAACAAGTAATGTCACTAATTATGCTGTAAAGAAATTAACAAAATAGTATATATATATATATATTTTTTTTAAATAAGTAATGAGTACTGCATTACATGTTTCCAATTAACAACTTCTTGCCTGATATTGGCTATACTGTATATGCCAGCTCAGTAACATCAACCACCATTCAGTCAACTCATACGATGAAGGAAAACATAATGACAACAAAACTGGCTGTTGGCAAATGGCTATAATATTGCAAAAACAATCTATTTTTGGCTAAGGTGAAACCATTTGGTTGTTTAGTGTATTTTTGCCCTCTTTTGGTACACTGGTCAAACCTTAAATACATGCTGCAGAAATTACAAGTTATTCTAGAAGAAATCCATCAAAGGGGCAAAGAGGCCAAGTTTTACATCCACATTCTACACCTGCACTCATAACCTTTGGTTATATTTAACAGTGAATCAGGAATTCTGATGACAAGTCCCTCATATTAGATTCATGTTAAATACAGGCAGATACATTCTTTGAAAGTACATCACAACATATCATTACATAACACTTCCTTAAAATGTACTGAGCATCAGAAGCAGTGAACAACACAAAAGATGAGGTGGCAGTGTAATAAAAGCTCCTCAGGTACGGAGACAAGAGACTCACTAATGTCTCCCCCTCACTTGACTAATGACTAATTATCCTCCGGAAGCCTCATCAGGATCGAGGTGGGGGAGAGCACGGGCGACGGAGCATTCAGACATAAAGAAGAGGCAGACGGTGGGTGTCTGTCTCCTCCCTGGGCGTGAATGAGGCTGGCTGCTCACGGCACACTAGCAGAGAGGAGGCCCTCTCAAGGCAGGCGTCAGGAGCCATTGGATGGTATGATTACAGTACCCACCCCCCCCCCCCCCCCCCCCCCCGCCATTCCCCATGTTGGCCTGGTTGTCTTGCATCACTTCCCTGGTGCGTTGTATACATCTGTTGCTGTTAAGTATAATAACTGTTGGTAAGGTTACTTTGGAAATTTAACAGGTTACCGATTTCAAGTAATCCTGTTTAAAATGGAATAGTAGTGTAACTATTTCGATTACTTTATCAAAGTAATTTAATTACATGTAATTCCTTTTTGATTACTTTTCGAAATCTTTCAACTGTTAACCATTTTCAAATGTTTAAACCTTACAGCAGTACTCACCACAGATTACCGTCAAACTCCTTTTAAAATCCTTCATCACATGAATTAAGATTGTAATAATTGAATATTGAAGAGCAGCCACCACAAAGTCAGACTTCAGCACCTTAATATGAGGTCATTCTGAGGTCACAGATTTAAAATCATAACAAAACAAAAGACAAAATACCATGGCACACACAGCCCCATATATGAAATAAAGGTTTTTGTAAATCCTTCACCTGATGGTATGATGGCACATTTTGGGATTTTACCCCCCAGATTTATGAAGTTCACAAAGCCTTATCAACTACGTTATTGTACATTATTTCCAATCCCAAAAACCTTTGTAAACTGCAAATATGTTGAGACAAGACACCATAGATATATAGCCCACCTTATGATGTATATATCAAATGTATAAGAAAAAAGTAAAGGGCGGATGTTTTTTTGATCATGCACACCAAAACCAAACATGCAATAATTAAATCCTCTTTAATTTTTGCACTTCGATATCCAATGGAAAATAATCACAAAGTGGTGTCCACATAAAACAGCACTTTCAAGTCGGAGAGCACAGAGTACACAGAGTACACTTTGAGACAAAAACAAAATACTTTCACCCAGGAAACGCTAGTTTGTTCCTCGGGAGTGTTTTAATCCAAACCACCATCTTTTTCCTAAACTTAACGAGTCGTTTTGGTGCCTAAACTTAACTGTCATCGCTGCATGATGCTCACTTTTTCTGGCTAAACTCCACTACCACGGCCCCTGAAAGGACCGTCATCTGGCGGTGCCTGTAGCCGGCTCACAGTCACCTGTTGGCGGCTTAACAACTTCCGCTGGTAGCCGGCGTCCCGGAGCTCTCTAATGGCTAAATACAACCAGCAACTGCTGCTCGGATTTTATCCTTAGTAGTATATACTGTACGGGATTGCGCGTGCACGTATAGGGTACAGGTTTGCGCGTGCACGTGAGGTCACATGATGTCGTCACGTGCACACGCGTGCACGTACCCCCATTGATTGTTACGCGCGTGTCTTTCTAGCGTTGTGATTGGTCGGGCGCTCGAGCTGCGCGCGCAGCAAGGGAAAAAATAAAAATATAAAAAAATAAAAATATAAAAAAATATTTTTTTTTAAAACGCCTAAAGATAAATGAAATTGATATCGTCCGGTTTGTAGTGCCCCCTGAGGGTGAAGGGAAGTCCGTGAGAACCGTAGCCATAACTGCACAGAGTGTCCTGTCGTTGTATGGTGGAGTTTGTATTGTGTATTCCTAAAAGCGTTAGGGTTAGGCTATGTCTCAACATGTCTGAAAAAGTCATGCCGTCTCTCTAGCGGTCGAACCTGGGATCGCCTCTAGCGTTCGTAATGCCGGGAGCACATCTCGCGGGACGGCTGTCTGTGTGTGTGCGTGAGGACCTCTAGTGACCGAGGGAGCTGTGGCGTCTAGCAGACGGATCGACCGGGCTCACTCTGTCGTGCTGTTTGGGTAGTTTGCTCACTTGTTAACAAACCATTTTTAACTAGTCTGTTAGCTATCACGCTAGTTTGTTACCACGTTTTTTTTTTCTCAACCTTCCACATTTTGCTCTTTTTTTAACAAACCATTTAAGCTGTGTTGATAGCTCCCTTGCTATCACGTTTTTCCTCTAACAAAACCCTCCTGGAATGTGCTTTTAATTCTATTTTTGTGAAAGCAAAGAGGATTCGTTTTTTTTTCAGCAACATCTACAATTGGTAAGTACATTTTAAAGCAGATCTTGTGTTTAAGCATGTTGTAAGATATTTAATTTTATTCAGCCATTCGTAAATTAAAAAACGTTGACCTCGTGGTCGTCTGTTACGGAGGGGGGGTTTGCTGTTGTTGGTTTTGTAAAAGCGTCATCCTGGGTGTGTCTTGTAGGTTTAAAACGGCGTGTTTCAAGGTTGGGGTACTCACTTTCGTACCTACTGTTTTAGCTCGTCTGCTAGCTAACTTTTACCTCGTTTTTCCCAGCCTTCCTCAACAAAAGACCTCTGAAGTGTTTTTCTTTTTTAATTCTTTTTGTTGAAAGAAAAGAGACTTCGTTTTTTTTTGCAACTATGCCTACAACCCATTTTTAACTAGTCTGTTAGCTATCTCGCTAGTTTGTTACCACGTTTTTTTTCTCAACCTTCCACATTTTGCTCTTTTTTTAACAAACCATTTTAGCTAGGCTGTTAGCTGGCTTGTCTGTTAGCTAGCTAACTTGTTACCACGTTTTTTCTTGACCTTCCACACCCATACCAGCTGGTGTTCTTTTTCTGATTTTTTAATTATTCTTGTGAAAGCAAAGATGATTCGTTTTTCAGCAAAGCACATTACATCGTTTTAATAGCACCCCTTTTTGCATGCTAGCTTGTTCGCTTTTTTTAACAAACCATTTAAGCTGTGTTGATAGCTCCCTTGCTATCACGTTTTTCCTCTAACAAAGCCCTCCTGGAATGTGCTTTTAATTCTATTTTTGTGAAAGCAAAGAGGATTCGTTTTTTTTTTTTCAGCAACATCTACAATTGGTAAGTACATTTTAAAGCAGATCTTGTGTTTAAGCATGTTGTAAGATATTTAATTTTATTCAGCCATTCGTAAATTAAAAAACGTTGACCTCGTGGTCGTCTGTTACGGAGGGGGGGTTTGCTGTTGTTGGTTTTGTAAAAGCGTCATCCTGGGTGTGTCTTGTAGGTTTAAAACGGTGTGTTTCAAGGTGGGGTGCTCACTTTCGTACCTACTGTTTTAGCTCGTCTGCTAGCTAACTTTTACCTCGTTTTTCCCAGCCTTCCTCAACAAAAGACCTCTGAAGTGTTTTTCTTTTTTAATTCTTTTTGTTGAAAGAAAAGAGACTTCGTCTTTTGCAACTATGCCTACAACTGGTGAGTAAATATAAAAAGCGTATCTCGTGTTTAAGCATGGTGTAAGATATTTAATTAATTCAGACATTCGTGTATTAAAACGTTTAAGCGGCATATACTTTATGTAGTTTGCATCATTAGGTGATTCTACCAAAGAGCCAGGACAATGTTGCTACGGTAGCTGTTGATTATCATCCTGAAAGCAATAAGAAAGCTGTAAACAGGTATTTAGTGGTCTATTTATCTCTTTTACTATGTGATTTTTATTACTATTTAATTTATCACTGTGTTTTTAGACTACTAATATATATATATATATATATATATATATATATATATATATTCTCTGTCTGTGTCTAGACACCCCACCCCGGAACAAAGGATCCTGAGTGTAGATAGCTACTCAATAGGACATTCTGTTGAAATCAACCGTGTTAGAGGGCCATGTGCTTCGCTAGCCGTATCTGTGAAAGCAGTTAGGCCTAAGAAGGATCTCTGGTTTAAACATAAGAAGAGTTCTATTGAGGTGGGTTGAAAAAGAAAAACGGTAAAATAGTGTATTGTATTTTAAAAAAAAGTCTGTTCTAATAATGTAATGTTGTGTTTCAGGCTAAGAAAATCCCTGAAGGTTTACCACCGAAAAGATCCCGCTCATCCTTTGTTCAAGGCTCTCCTTCTCTGAGCACTGATGCAGAGGTAAGAAAACCATTTGTATCTAACAGACTATATTTATATAGTGTTATAAAATATTTTTATAGAATGTATATATTGTTATAAAAAATAAAAATGGATTTTTCCTTTGTGTCAGCAGCTAAAGGCTGTTTCAGACTTGGTGTCTCTACATTTGACCCCGAAGGAGAATTTCACACATAGTACCCAGGCGCCAATACAACCACAGGGTGTCTCTATTGAGAGGGGACAAAGGGCCACACCTTTACCAAAAACAGCAGTTGATGTTTGTGTTTTGTTTGAAGTGTGTGTGTGTGTGTGTGTGTGTGTGTGTTTGTGTGTGTCTTTATTTAACTAAAATATGTTATCATCCCTAGACGATCATATCCGTAGAAGACTTAGAAGGGCGTGAAGACACACACCTATCGGAGCCGTCTCATACAACACACCAGACGAATGGGGGAGCTTCGCCGCCGGTCCCTGAATATGATGTAGGTGTTTTACAGAGTTCTGCTGTACTCCTTGACACCGTTTGTAGAGAGGAATGTGACTATAATGACGAAGACGACTGTATACCTGACACTCCTGTCATACATAGACAAAGACCAACATACAAGCCCACGTTAACTGTGTCAGATAATTGGTGTAGCATTAGTAATACCCCTGTAACTATTCCTATAAATATACTCGAGGGTGTCGATCCATTCCTGGGTAATCAACCAGAGCGTAGTTATATTACTAACAATCTTTTCGAGCCCTGCTCAACCCAAGGGTTTTCCGACCGTACCACCTTGTTTCAGGGTGAAGAGCTTTTTGAATATTGTGCGAACACGTCATTCCGGCAAACTGTGTCTACAAACCGCTCATGTGCAGATTCTTATGTCAGTCCACAACCGTCCACGAGTACGTTCCGCGCACCGTCGCCGCCCTCAGAAAATCCTCAGGAGCGTGGGCAGTCATCAAAACGTCCCTTCCCCCGTGACCGCTCCAGTCCACAACCGTCCACGAGTACGTACCGCGCACCGCCTCCGCCCTCAGACAATCCTCACGGGGGTGTGCAGCATGGGGAGGGTCGTATTTCTAAGGCGACGTCTGACATAGCATCCCGACAGTTTCCCCTTTTTAATGCTACTGAATTTCGTCAAGATGTCGACCTACGAAATATTGATTTGACAGATATTGGCAGTGTGCCTGAAAGGGTTTATGGCACCCTAACAGGTTTAATAGAGAGGGCTTTGGACAATGCTACACAGGACAGTGTTTTAAATGTTGAGTTAAGGGGCCCTGCCGTGAATGTCCCTATTCAAACAATGTTGAACTCGGACGATGGCTACAACACAGATACATTTCTGGAGCAAGTCTCACAAGCTATGCAAAGTAACGATAATTCTCTGACCGATGACGCTTTGGAATTAATTGTGACTATAGCTCGTAATATGTCGGGCGGTAATCCTGGGGGCCGTCGAAAACTAGGAAGCATCGGTTACGATCAAATATTGTCGGTAAAAGGTAATGCTTTATACAATCCCAAGAATAACGACGGTAATGACAATCTCTGCTTTGCTCTCTGTCTGGCACATTATGTAAACAGTAGATTGTCCCCGAGTGAAAAGATAAATTATGCAAAGCAGCTACATAGGGATTTGGATTTTGACGATACGCATATGGTTTCATTCTCTGATGTTGACAGATTTCAGAAACATCTGAAAATGAAAATTGTAATATTCCATCATGTTGCCGGTTGTAAAAAACCACAGATCTTCAAAACACACGACGAGCAACATGTGAAAACAGCATGGTTGTATTTGCATAACGAGCATTACTATCTCATTGTAAATAAGACGTCTTTCTTCGGTGCACCGTACGTTTGCGACGGTTGTTACAAGACCTACAACACTGCCCTGGAGCACAGGTGTAGTTTTCTTTGTAATGTATGTTACACTGCTTGTACACCTAATAAAACTATTAAATGTGCAGACTGTAGACGCATATGCAAATCGCAACAGTGTTTTGAAAACCATAAAAAACCCGATGCGAAACACCGCCTCATACCCTGCGAGCGGATCAAATATTGTGAGTCCTGTCACATGACGTACCGGACGGCTAAAAAACCACACGTCTGTAGAACCCCAAAATGCCTACATTGTAGAGAGCCTGCAGTCGGCACAACGCACGAATGCTTTATACAGCCCCTCAAACGCGAAGAAAGTAGTGATAAGTATCTCTTTTACGATTTTGAGACACGTTGTACTGAGGGTCACCATGAAGCTAATTTTGTGTGCATTATGGATATGGATGGTAACAAAAACTGTTACGAAACCTCAAACTGTGTCGCTTCATTAATTCAGAACTACAGACGGGAGAAATACAAAGGCTATACTTTTATAGCCCACAATGCATCAGGTTTTGACAGTTATATAGTTTTAGAGTATATGGTGAGCCAGAAACTTTGTCCAACTATTACTATGCGAGGTTCTAGGGTGCTTCTGATGTACGATTCTACTTACAATCAACGCTGGATAGACTCATTCAGTTTCATAACAATGCCCCTGTCTAAAACCCCGTCTGCCATGGGATTCTCAGATCTTCTGAAGGGGTTCTTCCCCCACGCCTTCAACACACGAGAGAATGAGAATTATATCGGACCATATCCGCCGCCTGCTCTATACGGTTATGATGCTATGACTGACGAGTGTAAGAAAACGTTCACTGACTGGTACTCTACGGTCTGTGACACACCCTTTGACTTTCGAAAAGAGCTGCGCACCTATTGTGTTAACGATGTGACAGTTTTGCGTAAAGCATGCCAGATATACAGAGAAGCCTTCCATGAGTGCACCGGTCTAGATCCGTTTGCATATGCGACAATGGCCTCCTCCTGTATGGGCGTGTTTAAAACTCTGTTCCTACCCAAAGACACAATTGCTCTGACGTACGAGGGTGCTTACATTAGGCAAAACAAGACGTATTCTGACATTTCAATACAGTGGTTAGAGTATGTTGCAAGCAGCGAGGGTATTGACATACAACACGCTCTGAACAGAGGTGAAAAGTCATTTGGCCCGTTCTTTGCAGATGGCTATTGTGAAGCCACAAACACATGTTATGAATTTAACGGATGCTTCTTTCATGGCTGTGATAAGTGCTACGCACAAGCGGAAATCAACCCTCTCACCAAAAAAAAAACACAGGGTGAACTGCGCATAGAGTTCCATAACAGAGTGACGGCTCTAAAAAATGTGTACGGCCTAACTGTTGTGGTGAAGTGGGAGTGTGATTGGCGGCAGGATGTGTGCAATAACCCGGCCGTTAAGGAGTTCATGTTAACGTATGAAAAGCCAGCGCGTCTCAATCCTCGAGAAGCCCTCTTTGGAGGCCGAACGAATGCTATGAAGCTGTACCACAAGGTAGAAAATGGTGAGAAAATTCGCTACTATGATTTCACAAGTTTGTACCCAACTGTTCAGGCCAAAAGAGATTATCCAATAGGCCATCCTCAGATAATACACAAGGATTTTGATGACATAAACACATACTTTGGTATTGTGAAATGCACAGTTGTGCCCCCCAGAGGACTGTACCACCCCGTACTGCTGTATCACTGTAACGGTAAACTGATGTTCCCTCTATGTGCTGTGTGTGCCGTTCAGATGAATCAGACAACCCAGTGTGCACATAGCGACCAAGAGCGACAGCTGTCTGGGGTGTGGGTGTCGTTTGAATTACAAAAAGCCATAGCGAAAGGGTATAAGATAGTTGCAATCGACGAGGTTTGGCATTTCCCAGAAAAAACGGACCAGCTTTTTAAAGCCTATGTTAAGACATTTCTTAAACGCAAGCAAGAGGCTTCAGGATATCCCGGGCATATCAAAACGGAAGACGAAAAAAAAAAATACATAGATGGCTACTATGTACGCGAAGGCATACGTCTGGATCCAGCCAAGATATGTGTTAACAAAGCAGTCAGAAATACCAATAAATCAATTTTGAACAACTTGTGGGGACGCTTTGCTATGCGTAACAATATGACGACTGCTGAACTCATAACAGATCCGTCCCGGTTCACGCAGCTCATGTTCAGCGATACTTTTGATGTTCGACAGTTCTCATTTATCTCGCCAGAGGTAGCTATTGTCCAGTGGCGATACACAGATGGTCAAGTATCCAGAGTAAAAGATGTGAATGTTTTTATAGGCGCTATGACCACCGCCTATGCACGTATGGAACTATATGATTTGCTGGATACGCTTCAGGAACGTGTTTTGTACTGTGACACTGACAGCATTATCTTCACAACCCGAGGCGATGAGTGGATCCCCCCTCTCGGCCCTTACCTTGGTGAATTAACTGATGAACTCAACAGTGAGCAAGTCTGCGGGGCCCCTACAGAGGACTATATAACAGAGTTTGTTTCGGGGGGTCCTAAATGCTATGCTTATAGGACGACACAAGGCCAGACACAGGTTAAATGCAAGGGTGTGACCCTTAATGCCGAAAATGCCAAAGTGGTTACACATGAATCTTTAATTGGTCTTGTTCAAGCATTTGTGACCAATCAGCAGCCTCCTAACCATCTGACCACAAATGCATTCACAATAAAACGCGACAAAAAACAGTTTCATCTCAAAAACGACACACTGACGCGGAAAGTACAGGTTGTTTACAACAAGCGACGCGTGCTCCGCGACTATACAACGGTTCCTTATGGCTACTAGTAATAACATCAGACATGTTGCAGAATTTGATGGTAGGCTACAACACCCTTTCAGCGTCGTTATTAGTGGGCCCTCTAATTGTGGGAAAACATGTTTTGTCAAAGACATTATTGAAAACATGTCCTCTGTTATTTCACAAAAAATAGATAACATTGTATACATCTATTCATGCTGGCAGTCAATATACGATCAATTGCTTAAAACGGTGAATATAAATTTTGTGGAAGGACTCCCTGAATCGTTCTGTGACGATGCACTTCTTCCACCTGCTAAGAATAATCTGTTAGTGATTGATGATTTAATGGATCGAGCCAGTGATAATTTGGAAGTTCAAAAAATGTTTACACAGTATGTCCATCACAGAAATATCAGTTGTATATATCTAGTGCAGAATCGGTTCATTCAAGGTAAAGCGAGTCGTACAATCAGTTTGAACACAAATTATATAATTCTTTTCAAAAATGCTAGAGATCAGCATCAGATAAGCTTACTGGCACGACAAATGTTCCCCGGAAATACTAAATATTTTTTAGAGGCTTTCAAAGATGCCACAAGTTCCCCGTACGGATATCTGTTGATAGATTATAAAGCCACAACCCCCGATATTTTAAGACTCAGATCCTCTCTGCTATCGCCTCAGCAGGTTGTATACATTCCGAGGAAAAAAAAAGTGTAATAATGTCAAACCGAATGGAACGGAATTTTACAATGTTAGACATGCTACATAAGGCATCACCCAGAGCAAGAGGTGTTATTGTGAGCAATGCCAGTCCAGACTTTATTAATGCGCTTTGTGAAATAGCTTTGAATGTGTTAAGAGGTAACATACCACTGTCTAATATTCAGTACAAGCTGTTAAAGAAGAAGAAGAAAGTGATTAGACTAATAGCTGATAAAAAAATCAAACATTTAAAAAAAAAAAAGACAATCAACCAAACAGGTGGGTTTCTATTGCCTCTACTTGGCGCCGCAATCCCGTTCATAGCAAGTCTTATCAACAGGAATTGAAATGGAACACACTCAGAAAATGTTTCTGGTTCCTCAAAATCAATTAGCGACATTACAACAGCCTCAAACAACTGACTCCTCAAATGTATCTCTGCGACAGTCTGTACAAAGTGAACTGGATCGAGCCATGAGTGAAATATTGAAACAACCTGACATCAATGTATATGAAAAAGCTAAAAAATATTCAAGTATTCTGCAGCGATACATAGCCTTGGCGAGACAGGAGGAGCGTGAGAAAAGTGTGATTACATTATCACTGCCTGACGAATCCTCAAAGGCTGACGCCTCAATGTCTGAGTCACAAGACGCTATCGCACAAGACGATATGATAAGAGCAGAAGTATTGGCACATATGCCCTCCAGGAATAAACGCAACGCTGAATACATAATCACTTCGTTATCCCGTAATAATAAGATTGCGTGGTCAAATAACGGAGAAATCGTTGTTGAAGATAAGCCTGTGCCAGGTAGTCATCTGTATGATCTACTGAAAAGTGTAACAACGCATAATAATGTTTCAGATCGTTCAAGACCAAAAGGGTGGAACATATTTTTAAAAACGTTAGCCAGCTTAAATGTGCCACTATCCGTAATCCCAAACACGATGGTACGCCGCTCTATTGAGGCATTTAAAACAGGGGAACGGGATGAAACTAATACACAATTGCCAATGTCTGAATTACGTACCCCGCGCATGCGTAGAGAAATAAGAATGGCCCCTTCCTTTATACATAGCACATCGTCTGATTTACGAGCAACTAGTACTCCTAGACCCATTAGTATTACACCCGCCATTACTAAGACTCGTTGGGCCAGTTTTTAATCTATTTTTATATTTTCTATTATTATTACAATAATTTTATATTTTCCTTTTTAACCTATTTTTATTATTTTTCTATTGAGGGGTATTTTCTTTATTCAAGAATGTGACAAAAACAAGAAAAGACAGTGTTGAATGTAACCTGTAACAGTAATGACTGTGATTTACAATAATTGTGTATTTTCCTTTTTTAATCTGTTTTTATTATTATTTTTCGATTGAGGGGGTATTTTCTTTATTCAATGATGCTACTAACAAGAAAAGACAGTGTTGAATGTAACCAGTAACGCTAAATGAATGTGTTTACATTTAATTTTATATTTTCCTTTTTAACCTATTTTTATTATTTTTCTATTGAGGGGTATTTTCTTTATTGATGGATGTGAAAAGACAGTGTTGAATGTAACCTGTAACATTAAATTAATGTGTTTTTTATATTAATATTATCTGATGAATGCATTTTTTCTGTATAGCTCTACAAAAATAATAAAAGGAATAAAACATTAAGACATTGTAAGATCAATATATTCCACATTCTTTATTGAAAAACATCATTACACAATACTTTTTTTTTTTTTTTTTTTTTTTTACCTGTAGGTAGCGCATGAACATTGTACACATTTAAAATTCTGATCGTGACACACATATGGATGTATTCTGCTAACAAAATGGGTGACCATCGTGTCGTTGCATACAAGATTAGGACCATACATGTTCAAAACTTTTGAATAAGGAATTTTTTTCTGGATATGACATAAAAAGAAAACGCAGTGTTGACCACATGTTGTAGAATAATTATTTTGCACTTGTATAGCTGAATGGTACATCTCCACGCAGTTTTTTAAGAGGAAATGGTTGATTTCTTGAGGAAAAAAGCTAGGGGGAAACTATCAAAAAACAAACCATGCTTGTTCTCGGTTATGTAAATACCGAGCCAATGTTGGCCCGGTTTATCGCTAGGGTCAGTATTTACAACTAGCATAGCAGGTAATTTACAAACGACGGTTTTTGGCAGTTGATCACAGGGCCTTACTCCTAAGAAATTTGTGTCTCTAGTCATTCTTTTTCTAAGAACACTAGTGAGTTCTATTGTATTCATCTTTAGTAGTGGTAAAATAGGACTTGTCTTTGGTTAGATATTTCAATTACAGAATCAAAAACGGAATAGCAGATAAGGGTCACCGTACGTGGTAGTGGGTTTCTGAAGCGTGTTTCCAAGCGAACGTTGCCGTTCTTAATCAGCGAGACGTTTCCTGACCCACCACCATCCGGTTCCAAATTGAAACAAAAGAGTGTATACCCAGCCCCGAAATCGGAGCGTGTTATGGACAGTGATCGATCTTTTAAATGACGACCTGTTGATTCCACCAGCTGATAATATTCTTGTACATATTGCCCTCTTTGAAAAAGGGGTTGAAAAGGTCTTGCAGGGTGTGGCTGTCCGTCGGCGTATAGGCATATAAACTCAGTGTCATAGTGCCCGAAATTAAAAGGGTTACGAGCATATGAGCCTGTGTATGCTTCATTATCAACAAAAGCCAAGACTACGAATGTTGGTATCTGCCCAATAAATAAATTCTCTTGGCTACAGACCCTCGTACCTGCCGGAATGGAAAATGTTTTTATGGCTACCCTGTCAATAGAATATTTGGCATTAGTATGCTGTAGAGCTCTACTATGAGCTAGTCTCACAGTAGGAGACACTGATATCTTCTTTACAAACAGACTAGCAGACATTATTTTCACTGTGAATTGAACATTTCCAGGGGTCATTAGTACAAAGTCATCTTTTGACCTGATGAATTTTAGCGAGATGTCCAAACCATTTATCAAAAGTTTTTCTTGAAAAAACAAGTCAGCATGTATTGGTGATATTAATTCCACAATACGGCTTTCACCAGTGTATGCACCCCGTTGCTCTAACCCCAAATTATCTCCTGTAATAGATGTCTCCTCCATTTTTCCACCGGTGTCTTTACAGAACAGGCCAGTGCTGAACTGTGTATCCAGTGTTTCTTTTCCATAGTTTAGCAAACATTCAATAATCCCTCTGTACGGATACGTATTTGAAGATTGGCTAATCAGCCTATCCCCTAGCATTATATCTACTTGGGAAAAAAGACTGCATCCAGGATAGTTTATAAAACCCACATCAGCGGCATTAGCCAGCAATGTGCCGTCAGGATTTGTAATCCTCACACGTGTGTACAGATACGAATCGTTCAGGTCTAGATAGTCTTCTCCACTAGCAGATATGAAAAACTCTATAGGCCCACTGTCTGTTAGAGAGGACATGGGCGGTACTTCTAGAAATGTTGATTTTTCGATAGATGTCTGGGTGTACGGGACTGTAAATAGGTCCAGTTCTGTCTTCACACACTCTTCCGACTGATTATGAATGAATGACATGATTAATTTCTTAAAGTTAATCTAAAATATGTCTTTTGTCAGGAACAATGATCGTCAGTTCGGAGCTCTGCGACTACGGACAGATGTCTTCTTTTTGAGGACCCTTCGTTTTTTGCGTGCTTTTTATGTTTTTTGTTCACACCCTGGTTACGCCCACATCCTGAAGGGGTTCTTTTTAACGCTTTGCGCCTGTACACCATGAGACCTTTTCCCTGCTGCCTGGATGCTACGGCATTCCTGACATTAGACACAACATCTCCTATAATACCTGTGGCGGCTGTTTTCAGGTGAGGTTTGGCTAGATTAAAACCCTTTTTTAAAAGAGGGACAGCCATTCGAAATAGGGTTCGGAAAACACCGCCTAAACCAGACCCGTATTGGGTGGGGGATCCTATGAAACCGGGCAGGTCTCCACCGGCTTGATTCATATAGTAGGACATATACCTTCCATCATCAGCTGTGTACGCTTTCCGCATTTTTAATGTTGTTTCACAGGTCTAAAATGTAGTTTGACAATTACTTTTCCGTATGAGAAAGGTATGTGCTGGTTCTGGTCGTCTAGTAGATCTATTTGAATGTCAGTAATAGTGGAGCGTGACAACGATGTGTAGTGAGGGTTGTCGTAACTCAGAGTGGGCATACGTTTGACCTCATCGGAGATATTTATACACCGCAGCAGGGGTACATGACTATCGCCGACTAGCTGGTAGTCCACAATGTCACTATAAATAAATATATTATAACGGCCGCCGTGAATGTCGGCAGGGTGCGGAGCTATACATTTTAAATGGGGTCCAACGTGGATTTCGAACACAGTGTCTGGAATGAACCCTAGAATTTCGGCCAGACGTCCCTTAAACACAATATGCCATCCATCTCCTCCCGTGAAAAATATCTTATTAGTGATATGGTTGTGACTCATCGTTATGTGTGCAAGGATTGGGTTAGACGCACATTTCATATTATATTCTTTAACAAGGCTGTCGATCGTGTTATAAGAGCCAACTGTTAGCCTTAGCTTATTGAGCAGTTTCGTTTTTGTGTCGAAGAATTCAATCTTGGCATCGCTCTCACTGAAACTATTCCAGACCCGGGGATATTGTATTTCGATAAGACCAACTTCATACGCCTGATGTAATATGAGCGGTTTTGCTAGTTTTGTTCTGAACTGCCAAATCGTATTATTTGGATACACTATGGGCGATGCATTACTAGGCAGCGTAACAAAAAAAACGTTCTTATTCATAGCTCCGTCACCTTTCGCTAACAAATCACAATGACTAGTTTTAAGAGCATGCCCGGCTCTATTATCTTACATCAATTATGTCTTTTTCAGAGATCCATGAATTGAATTTCTCGGGCCATCTTAACCATTTCACAAGTACTAGATTTTTACGACCTGTTTTCTTTCTAACCAGCACTTTCTCAATTTTGAACACTTTGTTTTTGTCTATAATTACAGCCTGTAACTCTGCTTCGTAAAAAGTCCCTGTCAAGGGCTCTCCACTATTGTCTTTTAGTATATAAACGGGAGGAGTCCTGCCTATACGTTTTGATATTGTAAAAAACTCATCTGTAAAGGATTGTTCGTAACCTTTGCGAAACACACCTCTGTGCTTTGATATCCTAACGGTGTCGCCCGTCTGAAATTTAAACAGTACCATTCCCTGCGGTTTCAGTTTGTACAGAGTGTTAAAGACTGTTTTCTCACTGTCTTTACACACAGCGGTTGGAGCCATTTTTATTGAACTATGGTATGCAGAGTTGTAAGCAGTGACCATATCTTGTAGCACATCAATATAGCGACGTGAGTTAACAGCCGTTAAGTATCTCCACATTCTGGTTTTGAAAGTCCGGTTGAAACGCTCAACAACACTTGCTTTTGTTTCGTTCGTTGTGGAAAAATGGTGAATTTTATATAGAGTCATCAATTTTTGAAAACCCTTATTATAAAACTCTTTTCCGGCATCTGTTTGAAGTTTCAGAGGTACGCGCCCTTGTTCCAATATTTCTTTAAAGGCACTTGTGACAACGGGACCCGTTTTGTTTTTAAGACATATTACCCATGCATATTTAGAAAACACATCAATGCATGTCAATAAATATTGCACATTATTGTTTTCCGTAGAATATTCCGTCATATCGACCAAATCAGCCTGAAATTGTTTATCGATACCGTTAACAATCACCCTGTTTCTGGGGAAATGTTTCAAGACAGGTGTATGTAGAGTGTACGCATCCTGCCGCAAGAGAAACTTTTTAACAGCGGGGATCGATGGAGACAACCCAGTACATTCTTTGACGGAATCACGAAGTTTGTGTACACCTCCTAGAGCCCCTGGGTGGGCAGGATCGTAGTATATTTTTTGCATAACCTTCTCCATGATTCGTTAAAACACAAGTGATCACGATAGTGTTATGTCATCCTTTTTTTTATTTCACAAAACAACCAAACGCATTCATACATACGAAAGTCATGAAGACAGCGAAACCGCTTCTATCATAGATAGCATCTTGACTAATACGGATACATTGCTTTTACTGATTATGAATATATGTAGTTTTTGCAAATCCTGCAAGACGTCGGTATAGTGTTTTTCTTTCACATACAAACTCACTGTATCTACAAGCATTGTATACATAGTAAGCAGGTGATAAACTTTTAACATCTTAAAATCGTGTGTAATGTTAGCTATGACATCACAAAATGTTTCCGCTATACTCTCTTGTGTCATTAACATTGATAACAACATCTGTAACAGATCCTCCCAAGGAGTGGCGCTATGTTGTCTTCTTACAAGCACCATCAATTTTTCTAACCTACGCACATCTGTACGATCTACAGCATCACTCTTACATTGGTATTTTGTAACATCATTCACGTTATTAGCAATGGCTCGATCTAAAATACCAGATATACGTGATATGTGATATCGCTCACTGATATGATTATACATCATGCATAAACAATTCCCCATATTTTCACACTGTTAGTTCTTTCTACCATATAAATCCCTCCAATAGTCACTAATCTCTCTAATTCCGGCTATTTTAACCACATCATCACCTATCATAGAGTCATACATAGCACTGATTTTAGTCGTGACATCTTCAGCCGTTTTCAACTCGTGCAAAACTGTTTCTGATACTCCAAGGATTCTACCCTCACCGGCCTTGAGATGTTTAAAGGACAGAAAACGCTGCACAACTCCGATGAATTTATCAGTCAATAGTCTTTTCATAATCTGTTCAAAGTGGACAGCGTAGAAGTGTTCTGGTAGCCCTTCTATACAGTCATGCTGTTTCTGGCTCGGATGATTGATCTGACAGCCATAACACCGCTCCTCCAAATACTGGTAAAGAACAATGTTAAGAAGATGTAGAGACGCTGTTTTAACGCTATCTATAAACAACGATGACACCACACCGTCCGGCTGATCATGCGTCACAGTGTCCGAACAAGCCCCGACATCATCCTGTTGTAATACAGCATACGTTGAGGGGGTAGACGGATATGCATGTGTTTGACGCGGTGGGGTGCATATCAATAGAGAGGGAGGCAGAGGAGGGGTCATAGGCGGCGGTGCCTGGAAGTGTTCCGGGCTTAGAGTGGGGGTTGTTGATGATGATGATGATGAAAGGGATTGAGGAGAGCCGAAGACCGTCAGGGGGTCAAATAACACAGAGGTGTTAGGTGTCTTTCTGCCGGACGAATGACACATCTCTAGATCCTCTGGGAAGAAAAAAAAAGCACACATTACAATCACAGTAGCAAACAAAATAATATAAAAGCATTTTAACTATTTTGCCAAATAATTAGCACCTACAAATTAGACCCACCGTTTTGTTAGTCTTTGTGTCTGACGATTTTAGGTCTATAGAGGGTCTTGGGGAGGGGCTGAGACTGTTGATCATCGTCCTCAAATATCAATCTTTTTCTTATGTTCTCATAAGAATTCCTTATTTTGTCTCTTCTGATGACATAGTCAATGGTATCAAACTGTGTCTTCAATATCTCCCAGTCGCACCATTGTATAAAGAACCCGTTTTTAAACCATTTCTCATATTCCTCGTTAGATACAGGGTAGGGCTTTAACTTCCATTCTTCACGTCCTCTGGCTGCAACTAACTTCTCCCTTTCGGAGCATACGCGAAGGAAGATAAAATCCTTTGCAGTTCTGGTGAAGCGGTCTGCTTCAACACGATAGATACTGGACCCAATGCAGGTGTCCCATTGAGACACATACACTAGCTCAGGAAAGCCAGGATTGTCAAGATCGGGGCAGACAACGTCACGAAAAAGACTCCAGTCTTTCACCGCCATTGTGCAGGCTGTTTTAGCATTGCTAGATAAATCGGCCACAACACTAGTATACACAGCTAATGTCACATATCCGGAACTGTAGCTAATTGAATAACAGTAACCATTGTCGCCCGCATATTCCATATCAGCTGTACACGACTCTGACATGCTTGACGTAAAGATATCGGGTCGGAATCTCTTTTTTCTGGGGGCCTGGCTCAAACCGAATGTTGCTTCAGTATTAGTCTCACCTCCTCCCCATAACTCTTTACGGGGTGCACGGATCATCTTCAACGTACTGGGTCTCAATTCAAATGCACTGGGAGCGTGTGTATCAACCGTACCTTCTTCTTCAATCGTTGATCCAACTTGATATTCAAATCGATGTGTAGACATGGCTGTAAGATGTTTTTTTCCTCTTGCTTTCTCCCAGGAGTTAAAAAGAAAAATACACCGTTGGTCTGCTTGAGATGATTGAAGGCACAAAACGAACTGGCTAGCTAGCTAACTAAAAACAGTAGGTAAAAAGAGGCGAGACAGGTCGAGACATAGCCCTTTATACTCCTCCATAACCCTCCCCTATAACAGCATCACCGTCATAGGGGGCACATGACTTTTTCAGACATGTTGAGACATAGCCTAACCCTAACGCTTTTAGGAATACACAATACAAACTCCACCATACAACGACAGGACACTCTGTGCAGTTATGGCTACGGTTCTCACGGACTTCCCTTCACCCTCAGGGGCACTACAAACCGGACGATATCAATTTCATTTATTTTTAGGCGTTTTAAAAAAAAATATTTTTTTATATTTTATTTTTTTTATTTTTTTATATTTTAATTTTTTAATTTTTTTATATTTTTATTTTTTCCCTTGCTGCGCGCGCAGCTCGAGCGCCCGACCAATCACAACGCTAGAAAGACACGCGCGTAACAATCAATGGGGGTACGTGCACGCGTGTGCACGTGACGACATCACGTGACCTCACGTGCACGCGCAAACCTGTACCCTATACGTGCACGCGCAATCCCGTACAGTATATACTACTATCCTTCTATCACTAGCTCATGTTACAGTGCTTTACTCATATTATATATGGTCTATTGGTGAATTAGCATTGATCCCTTGAGGGAGGGGATACGTTTTGTTCCCACCGGGGATACAAATAATTCAGCAGAGGCAGGGATATGTAGACCAGAAAGGGGGAAATCCCACGCATCCCCCCTGGAAAATCACACCCTGTATATAAGTAATGAGTGGATATAGCAAACATATTGTGTTAAAATACTTCTAAAATCCTATAATGAGAGGAAAAATGCAGCAGTTCAGAGAAGTCATTCTTTCTCCTGCTGAGGCTTCCAGGGACAGAGTGGTGATTCTTCATCCCTTATCTGAACAGTATCTGTGTAGGTCACAGAGGCGGGGTAATGTCTTCCTGGTACCTTTGCTAATGACAGGCCTTCCACTCCTCCTCCTTAAAGGTCATGACTAATTCCCTCCATCAGCCACCTTGACACTGTGCAGGCAGAAAGAGGCCATAAAGCAGTGAAATATGAAACTCCAAAACTTGAGGACATTCTGTGGGTGCACATTGGTTTTGAGTGGTCTATCGCAAAGCAGCAGTCAAAAAATGACACACCTAATTAAAAAAAGATCTTCCAGTGCTCTATTCCAAAGTCAGGACTAATAGCTTCCTCCAGACAGGCTTGATGGCACACAGGTGGATGCTCAGGTACAATATTTAATATCTTGGCAGATGCAAGTAGAGAGACCTCAAGCCAGCATGTCATCAAATATCTCCCTGCTGAAGTGTCTGTGAGCAAGACATTGTATCTACCAGCTCAAAGTCTGACGCTGCCCTTTTCATGGCTCGAAGCTCCCCCCCACCCCCAAGGTTCAGCGTTAGGGAATGTTACTGGTAGAGGAAGGAGTTACATTATTACATTTTTCAACATGGCTACATACAATACTACATGTTTTGTGTGTGTGTGTGTGTGTGTGTGTGTGTGTGTGTGTATCAAAGCCTAATATGTATCGTCAAATCAAAAATCATTAAAACACATCAATGAGCTACACTAGAGCACTGGGTGACATGTTCCTTCATTACCATGAACACACACTGCAGTTTATTTTGACTTAATCCAACATACACTTTACCTTGCACTGCAACTAGATTCTCCTGATATCACAAGATCACGTGAGAATTGCGGGACCACATATCACATGAAAATACATCCTCCAAATACATACAGGCTCCAACCTGTGCGTTTGTGTCTGAACTACCAGCTCACCGCACCGGTAGGCGTCCTGTGAGGAGCTACTGGCAGCTACAGACGGGGTTAGGGTGGGTTGTGGCTCGGAGGTAGAGTGGTCGCCCCATAACTATAAGGTATTATAAGCAGTCTACTGCTTCTTATATACTTAGGATGGGTTAAATTGCAGAAATAAAATGTTGCTACATTGTACTGTGTGTATGTGACAATAAAGAATAAAGTTTGTTTGTGTGACTGTTTGTTCAAAACAACAATGGTGGACGTGATAAACAGATGGTTCATCCAATCACCTACCAGGTATTTTTTTAAGGCGCCTGCCCTATTCTACAGTTTCTAAACAGTTTCCAAAGATGGATTCACATTTTACAAATGGTTCTGTGTTAACAGACCATCTGGTGCATCAGGTTCACATACACTGTCCTGCTGCCCCAAATACTCCCTAGATAGAAATGTGTATTACTCTGCAGCTGAAAATAATCACTAACAACTGCAGTATTTCCTGTTTGAGTTCCCTTTACTAAAAAACTACAATGACCAGCTGTTTGAGGAAAAGTCTTTTTTTTTTCAAATAAATTATATTTGTAAGCTGTTTTTAAATATCTTTTCTTGTGGCTGGTTTGGCTCAGTTGGTAGAGCAGGGGCACATATATAGAGGTTTACTCCTCGATGCAGTGGCCGCAGGTTTGAGTCCGACCTGCGGCCCTTTGCTGCATGTCATTCCCCGTCTCTCTCCCCTTTCATGTCTTCATCTGTGAAAATAAAGGCCTAAAAATGCCCCCCCAAAAAAAAAAAAAAAAAAATATATATATATATATATATATATATATATATATATATATATCCTAGTCTTTAGTAGGAGCCAGTGGACTTGGGGCTGAAAGCCACAGACAGAGTAAGGAAGTCAGAAATGTGAGATACTAAGACGTTGGTTTGGGTTTTCAAGAAAAATCTACAAATGTTGAATAACGGATGACAATTTGAACATAGCTTCTATTATTTTTTCCTATGGTAGGTTCCAATGGATGCATAATAATATACACCATGGCTCTAGGGATGGAAATGTCGGTCTGTCAGTCATTTGGTCGTTCTACCACTTTGGTCTGACTGAACTAGGTCTGCAACTAAATGAATCAATGGCCATTACATTTTGTACATTCATGTCCCCAGAGGAGAAATCCTACCGACGTTGGTAATCCTCTGACTGTTCATTCAGTGCCACCATCAGGGAAAGTTTCACTTTGTCTAATACTTTAGTTTACGACCAAATACCTGCAAAACTAACTAGAGACCATTTTGCGATGGGATCACACCAGCTGGGCATAAAGCGGGGGGACCCATTGGTCCCCCCTATTTTCAGCACCCTTGCTCGGACCACAAACATCTTTGAACTCGGCCTCCATTTTGATCTCAACTACACACCTGTCAAATTTCGTGACTGCATCTTGCGCATTTGTAAAGCTATTGCAGGGACAAAATCTGTCAGCAGACAGACACACAGACAGACAAAACCGCTTGTGTTGTAGTTCACACAGTGGGTGTCTCCAAAAACACATTTTGCCACACACACACACACACACACACACACACACACACACACACACACACACACACACACACACACACACACACACACACACCAGCATTGCATCACTGTCTCAGCTGGTCATGACGTTCCCATCAGCCTCAGCTGTACTTAGTGAGAATAAGCAAATTGTAGTGCTAACACGCTAAACTAAGATGGTGAACACGGTAAAAATCAGCATGTCAGCCAGAGGTGGAATGTAAGCAGGTAGATTTACACAACTTACTTTCTACTTCAATTCCACTACATGTCAGAGGAAAATATGGGACTTTTTAAATATCAGGTTAATGTTGTGACTGTTTGGAGGGGCCCAGCTGGGAACATTTGAACAACATTACCTAACTGTATATAAAATAGTTCAAACTACCTCCACCTCAAGCAGCTTCAACAGTAACAAGTTGCTCTAACATTGATGCTTCAGTATTAAACTAATATTGTGATATACTGTATAGTGTAGTAAGTGAGTATTTATATATATATTTGCATGTACTAGATTATTTTACAATGTGGTATTGATACTTATTACTAATACTACTTACTACTTATACTAATTAAATAAAGTTCCAGAAAACTTTTCCCACCAATAACAGTGTAAGCATCGTCATTGTGAGCATGTTAAGGCCCTAACACACCAACCCGATAATCGGCCATCGGACAGTCTGGCGAGGTCAGTGACTCGAGTCTGTTTGGTGTGTTCCGTGCTGTCGTCCGTCGGAGAGGCCGTCGGCCTTCATTTGGGCCAACCTGACTTGCTGATTTTTTGGGCGATAATACAGATTAGCGCCGTCTGCTGTTATGGAGATGTATTACGTCTCGCGCAGGCGCCGTACGTACATGTCGGTGTCGCTTCGGTGTGTTCTGAGGACCTTTTTGGACCTCCGGGAGCCGATTGATCAGTCCGACTTTCTGCATTTTCTACTGACGGTCGGCCGTCGGGTTGGTGCGTCAGGGCCTTTAGTATGCTTGCATTAGAATGGCTGTGCCTAAATACAGCCTCACATCGCTGCTACTGTGGCTGTAGACTCTTAGCCTTGTTTTATAACAGTAAGACAATCTGAATTACATTAGGCAGTGTGCAGGGGGACAGCATTGCCTTTAACATGAATGACGTTTTAAAATCAGTGAAAAATCAGTCTTTTTGAAAGTTTGTCTATCTGTCTGTTTGATGAAAACCTAAATGAAGGTATTTCATAAGACAATCGTATCGAGGCATACATCTGTCAATCAGCACTGCCAGAAAACATTCAGCAGTGTTCCATGTCTTCAACAGTGGAGGAAGATAAGCATGTGGTGTCAAGCATCTTGAGGCAGTTTGAGTTTGGCCCGAGGGACACACCTAACCCTGTTATCAGAGAGACGGGGGGGGGATATTAAAGGACGGTCACATCGGGGTTTTGCGTCCTCCTCTTTCCGTCCAGACAGCAGCAGACGCCTGTTGCTGTCTGCAGGCAGGCGACGCCACATCCTCTATTTCCCATAAATCACCCTGCGAAGATCAGCTGTGTCAGGATGCTGATTCTATCAGTGAGAGCGACTTCTGAACAAGTGATGACGTGACGCTAAGTACGTATGATGAACCCAGTTTATGACAGCGGTTCACAATTAGACACGCCCATCCAACACTGAGACAAAGAGTGATGGAATAATAGCTGTGACTGTCATCATAATTGATTGCATTATAACGCCACTGCCAATATAATATATGTATGTAACAGACGGCTGTCCAGTCAGCTGCTTCAGTATGTTACTCCTCTGATCTTTTCTTATCTGCACTGTGAACTGTATTTATTTAGAGGCCTCTGTGCCCCTGTTGATTCATTACAGCCTTCTGTCTTCATGTAGAAGTGTGCCACTTATCTGATACACTGCAACCAGGCTGATTTACAATGACACTATCATCAGTATGTCAATACAGGGCCCCAACAGTGGCAGGCAAGCTGCGACAATAGCCTCAGGCTGCTTTCATTTCTTCCCTGTTGAGGTTGAACAGACATGCTTAGAGTAGCATGTTGTCAGCCATCTGAAAGAGAAAAAACTTTGAACAGATGACAGCCAGAGAAGATGGCAGTATTCAAAATGTATTCCTTTAACTATTTTAAACCAATGTCCCCAATGTCTTCCACAATAGGTAAGTCAATACCTACATGACCATAAGAAATAAAGGCTAAAGGGGGGGTGGGAAACTGCTATCAGAAATGTCTGATAAAACAAAAGTTCACAGGTTCAATCTCATCAAAAAATGTCTCATACACTGAACCTACACACTCCCTAATTGTCCCACACAAGGTAAAGCAAATGCTAAATGTCAACACATGCTTATCTGATGGATTTTGGCCGCTATAATCAAGAATCAGGAAAATTCCTCATAGTGATGTTCATTGCAGCTCATCTGTTATCTTTCAAGTCAAATACTGATACCAACCTATTGTAAATATTAAACTGTGCTGGCATTGCAATAATCACTCTAATAAGCAGAACAGGAGAGTCTCATTTCTTTCTGCTGCACTTATCAACATATTTGTAATAAAAGTGGACCAAATGTGTTATTCCAGCTTTCGTGTGCTCTAGCACCTTTCAGCTCAATAAGTACATTTACATGCACATATACACGCATATGACACAGGTTATGTAACCTGTGAATATTCTGTTTGGATATTCCGAATAAGGCCTTTTTTCTGAATATAGCATTTTTTAGATTAAGACATGTGGGATATGCCGGTATTATTCGGATTTTAGAAGCATACATGTATATTACAGCCCTTCGGAATATGCGTCTGAAATTGTTTTTTTTTACCGCAGTTTGCACCAGTTTACAGCCAGCTTACATTCATATGTACCACTATTGTTTTTATTATGTTTTCTTTTCATTATCTGTGCAGCCACTGTTGCTGTCACTGTTAATGACATCATCCATATAAAACATTTTGTGTATTCCAAAAATTGGAAAATGTCCAGCATCCTGACAAGTGATAAAGATAAACTGGACAACAATTAGTTAAAAATATCACTAAGAAAAAAAGGAGCGAAATAGACAGTAATTATATTAAACTGTCACAGTTGATTGCTTACACTGTTTGAAATACCTTAGTAGTGTTTGGTGTTTTAAGCCCCCAACGTCGTCTTCCAGGCAGCGCTGCATGGAAGGCACTAGGGTTAGGCAAGGGTTAGTGTTAAGGTTAGGGTTAAGGTCAGGGTTAGGGTTCGGTGCCTTAAAGTCGACGGTCGCAGCACTGCCTTGAAGTCAACGGCATGGGCTTAAAACACCATCAAGCTACCTTAGTATGAATTCAATAATTCCCAAACAAACCTAAATAATAACACTTCCAACTTTAACCCCTTAATCTACACAATTCTCAATCTGGCTGCTTAAATACTTGAACTACTCCTTTAATGTTGTCTGCCAACACATTGAGAACCAACTGCAAATGGCATCAGCATTAACTGGCAGTACAGCGTGTTGCAGTTATTAAAACGCTGAACGACTCCTTTAAACCAGGAGTTTGTTTGTGTTGGGTGTATGCCATCAGAGGTAACTGTACGGAACCAACATCTTGTAAAATACCCCGCTGGACTAATTAGAACATCAAATGTGTCATCTAAGCTTCATCATGTCAACGCAGTGGTTTTAATTGGCCGACATGTTGTCTCATCTCACCTCAACAACAACAACATGCAGTACACTGAGAAACAAAAAAAACATTAAATGAATGTGTGTAGACTAAATAACACTGACTAGTCTGACTGCTCTGCAATCAGGAATACATGCTTTATTAACATACTGGAATGGAAAATAAATGCATCTTTACAGGGTAGACACCAATGTTTTGAACATTACTTGTCCATTAAAACGTAATATAAGGTAACATGCAAAGTGTACTGTATTGCATGCATGACTGTATCAAGTCACATGCAGCCTGCATTAAAGTCGAAATGTAATCTATTTAAAAGACACACTGATTATATTTTCAAATTTTTGCAATTTATCTATGTTCCAAATATCAAAATAAATACCAATACATATTGTGTTATACATAAACCAAAGATAATAAGCTCCAATGATACACATGAAAGAGTAGCGTGGTTACTACAGACAGTGATGAAAAATGTCACTAAAGCACCGAAGGCTTCACTAAGGTCAGGTGCTCCACCATTAACGAGTCACTTTTTGAAATTTAAAATGTGAATCAGTGTGTTCCCATTACTTACTGTTATGTGAATATATTCAAAAGGATGTCACAAGATCATAGAACTTATTAAGTATCCGTAACCATGATACATCAAGGCATTTTATTTCTGCTTCCCACCTGAAATAGCATTGGTGGATTTCTTTAGAATAATTTGCCCCTTGTGATTCACATGTGCCCTTTGGTGTTATCAAAAAAACCTGGTGAAAACTTAAAAACAAGTGGCGTTCCACCAATCTGGAAGAATTTCGTTTAGACTAGCAAAATCACTCTAGCAAGCCTGAAAGAGAGTCACAGCTCTATTGAGCCATGTATTCCTATAACTCTCAGTAGTGTCAACGTCATGAGCTTCTTTAATTGTTTAATGAAAATTATAACTATTAGAAATGAAAATCATCACCACTCGCCCTCAACCTGTACCGATTTATCTTCAAACACAGGAACGGTAGAACTAACTGTAGGACCTGCAGCTGCATCAGTATGTATATATATATATATATATATATATATATATATATATATATATATATATATATATATATATATATATATATTTAGACTGCTTTACTCCTATTGACTGTCACCAACTTACTTTAAAGATTTCTTTAATGCCATCTATCTGTCTTTTAGAATGCCAACAGCTCAAGCAATCATATTCTTAAACATGCATGCTTCAAATACGGCAAGCCTCACAAAGTCATGTTCCTAAGTTGAATAGGTATTTATATATTATAAATTAAATCAGCAGCTAGATAAGAACTTGTTTAATTTGTGTCAGAGATCTCTAACACAAGAAACATTACCTTGAGCCTGAAACTCCTTTGTTGCCAACAAAATGCATAAATGAGCAAGAATTTGGAGAGTTGGGGAGTGCAGCGACTACTTCACAAAGAAGACAGTAGATCCAACTGAACTTAAATTGTGGAATGGCATTGTGCTTCCTAATTCCTGTTTCCTGTGTCTTTGATGGCGTGTTCATCTTTGTGAACATGTAACGTTTTTGTCTCATAGTTTACGCCAGTTTACAGTAAAACTAAAGGCTCGAATCTTGATTCCTTCTGGTTTGGGTCAAACAAGTCTGGATCAGTGTGTGTCTGACAATGTATTTTGTGTCCATGACTTACAGCAGTGCACTCCCCTCCAGGGTGTGAGCAGGCAGGAAGATGCTATTATCTGGCAGGACTTATCAGCTCCACAGGATTCTTAATTGGGGCCGGTGTTTCAGCCTCGCCCAGGTCTAGACTTACAGGCTGCATTTCAACATAGTAGGCAAGTCTGCAGAAAAAATGCACATGCACCTCACCTGGGCATTTTTCGTCTCTCCTTGTTCTGTGTCACTCTGTACAAATGTTTTGATTCAGAATTGATTTCTTTCTTGCTGAGGCTGTGCACATTTTGTGTGTGAGACAGACTGAGAGAGATGGGAGCAGACACAGAGGAGAGTAAGAGGAGTACCTTTTTACGAGCTAACTCCATGCTCTAATGAATACAAATGGGCCCTCATCTGCTCCACTTTGCATGGCTGGTGGAGGGCAGTGTGTGACACCAGCAAGCCCCGCTCCACGGACACTAACAGAGCTAATCATTACCCTTTCAGTGGCTATCTATCACTAGGCTAGCCCTACTAATCTGCCTGTGTCTCCACATGATGGATGTTTTGCTACCTCTAATGCCAGCTCGCTCGTGCATGCAGACAGATAATCAGAAAAGGAAGTGAAGGCATATCTCATCATTATGATTATGATCCATACCAACGAATTACTACAGAGGGCTTTTGGCGCTCTGCAACCCGCTCTCTGATGACATTCATAATCATTGATCACTGTGGAGATCCCAATGGTGATAATAAATGAGTTACGGCAAAGGGCTGAAAGATGGATGGGAGGTGTCTGACTGGATACGGAAATGAAAAGATATATGGGTTAAACTGAGGTTTCCCCAAAGATCATCTTAGTCCCACTGTGAGCCAAGAGACACACACACACACACACATGCACACACACACACACACACACACAGGCCATCTCAGTGCGGATGTGTTTTGGGGAAACCTGGCTCAGGAAAGGCCAGGGATGATGTTGTTTGTGCTACCTATACTAGCCTGAACTCAGATTTACAGATGCTCTTCCGCCGTTTTCTGAAGACAATAAGCCTTCAGACTGAAAACAAAGGCCTCTAGAATAGCTGAAATGTATTCATCCAGCACAGAGAGAAAGCTGGAAGGAGGAAGGGAGGGTAAACAAGCGAAACAAACCCATTCCTGAGGCTGAGCCATTGTGCCAGCTTGCTAATTTCAGGAAATTCTCTCTCTCTCTCTCTAAGTGAGCATCTGAAGGGTTAGGGTGGTGGTAAAGGGGTTGGTGGGAGCGTAATCCTTGGCCTTTTCATTGGCCTGTAATGATTCCGGGGCTCGGCGGCTAATAGGGCATTATCACGCCCCCTTGCCTGATTAATGTCGAAGGAGAAGACACGGGGCCCGGCCGGGGCCTGATAAAAGGGTGCTGGGATTGGAGGGAGCAGGATGATGAACGAGCTACAGAGCCCTCGCCCGTGTCTCATTAGCGCACCCCTGCTCTTTGGCGTTGAGCTAATGTAGCGCGTCGGCACTGCGGCCAGCATGACCAGCTCAGGGAAGAACACTGTAGGGTCTGAAGAGCGAGGCAAGCAGAGCCAGGGACAATAGCGAGGAGGAAGTGGACCAGAGGTGGGGGAGGGAGGGGGCACCATCACGATTCCAACCACATTAACAGTGTCTTATGTAACACTGTGTACACTCAAATTCAGATAGTTTTCAAAAATACATCTTTTTTTTTTTACTTATGTTTGAAATATGAGTATTTTCAACACATAGGCTACATGATCAGCCAATCAATTTCACGTATAGACATCCTTCTCTGAGGTGTAGTGCTATTTGTGTCTCTCTTGCATGACGGACGCTTTAGTGATGATTGGATCTTCAAACACTTAAAAAAGAGGAATTTCAACCATAATATGCAAACCACGTATATTCTATTTTCTCAATCGTAGCTCCGGCACCACTACACCCCTGCTCCTACTATATATGCCATGAAACCTAATCATTGATCACTGAGGAGATACCGCTGTTGATAATAAATGACCCATGGGCACATTTAAAAGAAATATGCCAGAATTTTCTTTTAAAGCTAGATAATGCATCTGAGACCATTGTATAGGTCTGCAGGTTTGTGCTGCTGTATTATATGGGTATTATAGTCAGTTTTATATCCATGCAGAACCCCCAAAGACTTTAAAAATTTCAGGGTGTCCTTGTCTTATTTTGGATACTTGGCGTTCTTTCTGAAGGACCATTCCAAAATCCTAGCATCTATATAAATTTGAATATCAATCAAACTCTTCCTCTTTGCAAAACGTAAGCGCTACCTTCTAAGGCCAGCTAGAGCCACCTTTGTAATGTGATGTATTCCCAAGTTGTACGCTCTGCTAGCTACTGTTAAGCTAACAGTCAAGAATAGTTTTGCATGACAGGAGGGCTGAGCAAATCAGTCATTACAAGTGTAGGGTGAGTCATCAAGGAAGAGAAAAGAGAGGCATTTTGCATGTAAAAACTCAAAAAAGATTGTGCTAATAGTAGTATAGCGAAACTAGCTTGCCAGTGAGAGCAGGTCAAATCCTACTGCAATGAAGTATGGAATATTTGATCGAGCAGTAATTTTCAAGTTTGTATAGTGAAAGTCAATACTCCTCACCTTAATGTGGTCAAAAAAAATGTGATTCAACCATAACCTGCTGATCGAAATACATCCACAATATGAAATTGTGTGTGTGTGTGTGTGTGTGTGTGTGTGTGTGTGTGTGTGTGTGTGTGTGTGTGTGTGTGTGTGTGTGTGTGTGTGTGTAGCATGTCATGTGTGTGTCTGTGGCACATGCTAAACATTTATGAAGATGTACCCTGTCTCATTTATTGCCACCAGCTGTACGCCCACAGCCCACCTCCCCCTCAAACCCGCCCATAAAATGCCAATTACATCCAGGGCTATGGAGCTCATTGATACCTAATTAGATTATTGTTAAGGGTGCTGTTGCCCTTGTGGCTGAGGGGGTAATGTGACAGCATCTGAGTGATAGAGGGTGTTGTCCTGGGCTGAACCCCTGACCCCATTCCACATCGGAGGGGTCACGGAGCCACATTGGAACCCCGTCTGCTTCTGGTGCAACACCCCAACATAAACATTCACATACACATGCGCGTGAAATCTTGCTACTCTGCTGTCAGAGAACAATGGGGAAGCGGAAAAGGGCAAATGCTCATAAGTGGGCGATATTAGAGGGATCACATCTGGGAATAATAATAATAGACAGCTATGAAAGCTAAAAACTCAGGTACAGACAGAACATTTCTATGTTGTGCTACTTTCAACTTCTACACCAAGTGGTGTATGTAATGTAATGTAGTGCTACATTTTAGAGGCAAATATTGGACTTTTTAGTCTACTACACATCTGCAACAGCTGTAGTCATAATTTGCATTGCGGACGTTGACATACAAACCAACCCCCTGACCCCTCACTCCCGACCCCCAACCAAAAAAATTAATTGCTTGAACAGCACTGTAATATAATACATGACTGTTTGGTTGAAAATTGCATTTGAGACAGGTCACACTGAGGCGTTGTTAGTGTAGACATCACCTGTAGACATCCATATGTTATCATCTTAAAATAGGCATTGCAAACATTAAAATGTTGCTTATACATAACAAATCAATAATAATATAATAATAATAATAATAATACAGTATTAATCATGTGCTGTGCAGGATCTAAATACTTTCTCCACCAGTGAATTTGCACTCTGTCACTTTCAGTTTTTTTGCATGACATTTGGATCAGGCAGCAGCTAATTACACAATCAGCAACCAGGACTGCTGTCTAGCCACATTCCGCAAGTCAAGGAGAGTTTTAAAGGTGTAGTATAGGTTCACAGTGGCATGTGTTGAACTGGTGCACCTGTGTGATAAATCACATGCTCTTCTCTGGCTGCACAATGGTCAGTCGATCTGTCTCTTTGTGTCTGGTCTTCACTGAAAGAAATTGCCAAACGTACAGGAAGTTTACATTTCCAGCAGCTTGTTAGTACAGTATACAGAAGAACGAACGGGATGTTAACCATGAGCAGCGATTGACACCATGGCTGAACAAAGACAAAGATAATCAACACAAACTGACCGGGGATCTTGGCGAATTAGAAAGCTGTGCAGAATATCTGTAATGCATGTAATGTTATGGCTGTCACCTCACAACCATACTGTGGAGCTAATCACATTTATTTTAGCTTGTGAGGTCTGCACAGGTCTTCATATGTCAACATTATTGGTCAATGTGTCACAAACTTCATATACATTCATCCATGTCATATATGTAAGTACAGGGAAGTGATTGAAATACTGTAGTTTGACTTATTGAGAAAGCTTAGCATAAGTGATGTTGCAATATATCACTATGGTTGGGTGGAAATTGCATTTGTGCATCAACAGAATAACACATTAATGAAATGACAGTTACCACAGTGACATTTACAGCACCAGCAAACACTCTTAAAAATACATCAAGATCAAGTATTTTGTACAGAATAATAATGAGCTAAAGATTGAACCCTGTGGGGCTCCACAAGGGATATCAAGTTCTAACAATATGAATAATTGGATTAGTCAGTGAATTAAGGGTACATTCAAAGATGGGCTATTCAAAAATAAGAGTATGCTACTCCCTAAAAAAACAGTCTGGCATTGAAGTGTGTTAAGGGTAAATGTGTACAGTGCGGTGTCTTTTGAGAAAACCCCGCAGCAGCTAGTCACTGTGGGTGGCAGGGCGACACAGTTGTTTAGGGATCTGTGACGCCATAGGGGGGTCAAAGGTTTATTAAAGAACCAGTAAGTACTTGTTCAAAATAGAGCCCTGACCCATTACCCTCTCTCCACCCCCCACCTGCTCTGTACACACACACACACACATACGCACGCACTCACGCGCGCACGCACGCACGCACGCACGCACACACACACATTGCACCTGTTCAGGAAACAGCAGTAGATGAGTGCTGGGTACAGAATAAACAGCTTAATGACATGAATTCAGTAATCACAAATCATCGTATGATGACAAAATAAAAAAAAATAAAAAAAAACAAGATTCATATAAATATTCCATAGTTGTTTGTTGATATTATACTGTATATATAATATATATAAATTAAATATATGTAGTATTATAACATGTTAATTTATATAATATCTTTTTTATAATATATATTATTATAAATATAAAATATATATATATTGTTCCTTTAGGTAGGAAGTCCTTAAGGTAGGAGTATATAGTGTAGAATGAGTGACATTATGTATGTATGTGTGTATGTATTTATGTATGTGTGTATGTGTGTATGCATGTATGTATGTATGTGTGTATGTATGTATGTGTATATGTATGTATGTATGTGTGTGTATGTATGTGTATATGTATGTATGTATGTATGTATGTTTGTGTGTATGTATGTATGTGTGTGTATGTATGTGTATATGTATGTATGTATGTATGTATTTATGTATGTGTGTATGTGTATGTATTTATGTATGTATGTAGTATGTAATGTATGCATGTATGTATGTATGTAGTATGTAATGTATGTATGTATGTATGTATGTAGTATGTAATGTATGTATGTTTGTGTGTGTGTGTGTATGTGTATATGTATGTATGTATGTATTTATGTATGTGTGTATGTATGTGTATATGTATGTATTTATGTATGTATGTAGTATGTAATGTATGCATGTATGTATGTATGTTTGTATGTGTGTATGTATGTATGTATGTATGTATGTATGTATGTATTTATGTATGTATGTATGTAGTATGTAATGTGTGTATGTATGTATGTATGTAATGTATGTATGTATGTATGTATGTATGTATGTATGTATGTATTTATGTATGTATGTATGTAGTATGTAATGTGTGTATGTATGTATGTATGCATGTTGTAAACCTCAAATTGCATACACATATGCCCTAACAAATTGTATTCTTTAGGTAAATGTTGTTCATATGCCTTTACAACTTGTATGTATAAACATTTTGACTATTCACCCAAAAATGTCAGCTATGAGAAACATCAATGCAATAACGATCTGAATAGAAGTGAGTGGGTGCTGTGACGTGTAAAGCCTGGTACGGACTCTTGTCAACAGATCTCTGACATCAAGTTGTATCAGCAAGGTCAAGCTCTAGTTCTGTCTCGGATCATTGAATCTGACCTCCCACCTCCCCCTGAAACACCAACCAGCCTTCCTTTCCTATTCTAAAGGGGGGAACAAGAGTTTCTCAAAGTCATATTAAAAGAGGCTCAATCTCTCCTGTGAAGCATTGATGTCTAGACGGCTACTCTCCCATGAAAGGCTCGGAGGCCTTGTCCCTCACGCTCATCCTCTCCTCCCTTTGTCTTGTCCCTGTGCCCCTCACTCTTCCCCGCTGGCACAGGACAATTACCAGCCAGCGCTACTTCCTAAACGTGTCGTTGGGGGCCGAGCGATTCCCTGTCGGGCCCCGGCAGCCAGGGTCCGAGGGCGGGACCCCCATGATCGACCATGCAGAACCGCAACACAAGAGAACGGCTGGCTGCTCTCCAAGGCCTGGCGGATGCAGGTGTCAATCATGGCGGGAGAAGAGAACAGTGGGAAAAAAATTACCCTGATGATGACAGTAGGCTGAATATTTATCTGGTACTATGATGGACAGCAGTCGTGATATTACCACATTATGTGTTCAGGCAATCTGGGGTCCCAGTGCTACATTAAAAGGTGAAATAATATATTTGATCTTGATTAGACATCTTTCTTCATGTAAGAACAATGTATACGCCATAGGTTTACAGCTCACACTGTCCCTATTCCACATATTTTTTTTCCTCCCAAATTGGATCCTGCGCTCTATCTCTTAGTGCCGCCTCCCCAGCTTATCACTAGCTAATGACTACATCGGCACACCAGCGAGGGGGAGGTCCAACAGTGTGTCTAGGTCTTTTCATGCCAGAGGGGCCTCTGTCACAAAAGGCCATCCACAAAAGACCCTCTTATTCTCTCATTATTGACACCCTTAATTGTTTGTGCTGTCTGATAATGGCCCTCAAAGCCTCACCGTATCAGCAATAACCTTCTGTCTCAGTTGTATGAGGTGGATTGGAGTGTGTGTGTGTGTGTGTGGGGGGGGGGGGGGGGGGGGGGGGGGGTGATACTGTAGCCACTCTCTGATGCTGAGCCATGTGCCACTGCCTGGGGACTGAAATAAATGTTGAACTATCAACAAGGGTTTTGAGCTGTTCTCTCTGCCTTTCACAAGGTTGAAGCATTCTGTATTCATAACCGTTGCCGGAATTTTGCACAAGTGCATGTGAAATCTCAAACCCTCTGGAGGTCATCAGGGAATTCCATTTCCATATTGTTTATTAGCTGCTTTGTGTGTTTGCCAGCACTGCAATTTGAATTCGGAACCACAGGCACTTTGCGCTATCGTTGTCTTATTAATTACGTGCGGGGCCGTAAGTACAAATCTCTTGATACGTCAGGCATGGTCTTCAAACGCGCTGCTTTATTACGAGAGGAAACCTTAGCCTTAATTAAACGACACACTTTTATTAACACAGCGTGTAATGGTGGCTTCCATTCCTGTCAGCGGTGAATGTCTGACACTGGTGGTTATGCCAGTCAATGGCCTTTAAGAAATAAGAACTGTCTAATCCCATTGCAACTTGTGTAATTAGAGGGAATGCTCTTGTCATTAGTCAGGCACAAATTGTCCACTTATCCTGGCTTATAAATATTTGAGAGACACTTCTTATAAATTGTTAGGGTATTGAAAGGAATTTGCCTGAAAGCAAATTAATAAGTTATTTATGAGGAGTGTTAATCAGTTATCTTTTAGCATTCATAGCTGCGCTGCGTTTATTTGAGGAGGTCTAGTCATGAGACAAGCGGCCGACAGTAGCAGGCATCTGTAGTCAACTTCAGTTGTCCTGAAACTTTTAGCCACACAAAGTAATTGGTCAAAAAAAAAATCACACACACACACACACACACACACACACACACACACAGAGTACTCTTGCAAATAACTCACACACTCGTTATACATGAGCGTGGTTCATAGGCGTGGTTTATTGAGTTTCACAGCTTTGGTGCACCAGTGTTTATGAACAACTGATGGGTCTCACAACCTGTGATTTTGTGCAGCTGCTAACATGTGTGGTGGTGCAATGTAACATTTAAACACTAGCTGCTTTGCTAAGTGAACGTGCAGGATCGTTGCCAGCTAATATTAATAATTGCTAGTTGACATAAAAGTAGTTTGCGGTAAAAGTTGTGATTTCTGTAAGATGACTTAGAACAAACATATAGTTGCTTCAGTCTCATCCACACACACATTTTTGTGGAGCTATTTTCTGGTTTTGGTACTAAAATGACAGTGTGTGACAAAGCCGTGTGCACAGAGAAATTGAAAAGAAAAGTAGAGATAATTACTGTACTCTATAATGCCCAAACTAAATTATAAATAGGGTGGAGCACTGGACTCTAAAACGTATAAAAAAACATCAGTAATTCTGAAGTGGAGGCACTTCTGCAGGAAGGAAACTAGCTGTCATATTTAGTATCATCAGTAGTGGATATAAAAAAAAAGATACACTGGGTCATTAATTCATTGCTTTTGCAGTATAGACCAAACATTGCATGATTGAGACCCCCAAAAAACTGTGCTAATAGTGTTTATTCATTTTAAAACAACATAATGCTTTGTAAAATAATACAACTAGTTATTAGAAATATAATGAATTTAAAAAGAAAATCTTTTAGTTAAATACTATAATTTTATACAACTCTAAATTTGGATGAAAATGCAATAACCAATTATTTTGCACAAACATGTCAGCACTCAAATGTGCGTAAGTGTGCTCATGAGTGTGCATAGATTTGGTTCTTACCAGAGAATAAATCTCAAATAAGAAAACATTGGTGTATGTCAGAATATTTGTGAAATCTGGATAAGTGGGTTTAAAGACGACATTTCTTCTTAAGCAGTTCTTCTTGGTGAATAAGGCCCACTGTTAGTAGAAGAACTGCAAAGCAACTGCACAGCCTCTATTGGGCCACAGTGATAACATCACTGTTCCAGTGTGGCTGTCACTCTAAATATTGTCGGTCACACTACAGCAGCAGGGGTGATGATAGGCCCTGAGAAGAGCGAGAGGTTGCTGTGGTGACAGTGGGAAAACTGAACAGGTCTATTTGTAGTGGCTGCACCGCAGAGTGGCTTTTCAACACACCCAGTGAGGGGAGATAATGTAGTGGCAATATGAGTTCCTCCTCTGACTAGACAGGATTTGGCTGGCTGAAATGACAGTACTCATTGATTAACTTTATTATCCCAGAGAGAATGTGGTTCACAGTGTGGGCAGAAAATGTAACATGAATCGGTGAATGAATCAGAGGCATAAAGGGCTATTTTCTGATTGTTTCACAGTGGTTATGTTCGGAAGCACAAACAAATACATACACCTCTGCGGAAAGGTGCAGCATTATTCGGATTATGAGTGCATGTATGTCTTCATCCTGTCGGTGTCTGTGTCAGTTAAACTTATACGTCGATATGAGACATTGAGGGGCAAAACGGCAGGTGGAAATGAGAGGGGAGCACCACCTGCATGCTGTTTTGAGCTGGGAGTTACACACACACGTACGACCAGAAGGCTCTCTCATTTGACACCCATAAACGTCCTGCACACAGCAAAATAAGAAGAAAAGTGAAAATAGAGGCAGAGGGTAGAGTCTCTGCAGATACAGAGATACAGTTCAAGTGGATCATAAGTGATGATTGAGAGGGATTACTTTTGTATTAGTCTGTACTTGGTAATATATTGAATGAAAGTCTGGATATATATGGAATGAAACTTGAATATATAGAATGAAAGTCAGAATGAATACAATGAAAGTTTGAATATATGGGATTATGGTCGGAATATATGGAATGAAAGTTGAGAATACTAAATAAAATCTGACTTCACATTGTGTTTTCGATGTGATTCATCCGTATGGATGTTGCTGCAAAAAGTGTGCCACTATGAGCGAGTCAGCACGAGCTGTAGCTTAACATTTGAAGTAATGAGGAGATAATTAGCACCCTGGCAAATGCATGTATTAAATAATACTGGTAACAATAAACGAGAACTGCCTCGCCTGCGAGGTTGACTGCATTCGGTCTTCCACGATGATTCAATAAATACATTTCTTCATTCGTAGAACGGTATCCAATACGGTTACCAGTCTTATTTTGGCATGTATATTCCCCTCTATGTCTTCAAACTGTAGCGATTTGTGGCATGTATGTGCACGCTCCTTTGAGAATGTGCCTGCGTGCAAGGTAGCAGTGAAAACATGGTATGGAGTTTCATTGATCTGGGCATTCTCTCAATAAGCAAGCGAGATGAACTTGACAATGATGCACTGATAGAACAGCCTGGTCTCATAGAATTCCGTGAAATGATCACAAACTGTTAACAGCGCATTACGCGGTGGTGGCACGGAATGTGTGAAAATTCCGTGTGGCCACCACGGAAAACAATGCCAACGTAAAGTCAATGAGAAGATGACGTAGCATTAACAACGACTACGGTAGTGGGTAGAATTAAAGAACGAAAATCCGCGTAGGGAGGTTGGTTGGGGGGTGGATGGGTCAAACAACACAGGACTTTCACCCAGGAGACCGGGGACTGTGTCCCGCGTGTCACGTTTCCTAAACCCAACCATCCCGTTCTTCTTTTCCTAAACCCAACCATCCCGTTCTTCTTTTCCTAAACCCAACCATCCCGTTCTTCTTTTCCTAAACCCAACCATCCCGTTCTTCTTTTCCTAAACCCAACCATCCCGTTGTTGTCCCACGTTCTGCGTGTCATGGAAACGTAAGGTTGTGGGTGGCACGACCTTTTCCTTAACTTAAGGGGCCGTGTTCATTTCACGGAATTCTTCCATCGGCCCATCACGGACTTTTTGGCGATTCCGTGAAACTGCCACAGATTTTGAGTTAAGGAATTCTGTGAGATCAGGTTGGATAGAATGCTCTGAACGCAGAGTGGAAAGACCAATGCTCTTGATGTGTTTCGACAAAAACATAGTAAAAGTGGGGGGGGGGTTGAACCTAATCATTTTAAAACAGTGGCTCAACAGTGCTTCCCTTTTTTTTGGACTGTATATGTTTATTGTGTATGTTAAATTTTCTGCCCATACTGTAAACCAAATTCCCCCTGGGATAATAAAGTTAATGTATCAATCACTCCAGCAGTTAAGTCCCTTCAGCCAGCCAAATCCTCTCTAGTCAACCCGATTGGTATTGAATTTGAACATTGCGTAACACAACAGCGCACAGTACGCCGTATAATTGACCATGTGCAGTTGTTCTTGTGCATGGTGCAATGGCTGATTGAAGAAAGGAATTCCTGGCTCTGTTCGGGGCCCGAAGATGAAACTCCCTAAACAAGGGGTGTGTATTATTTTGCTGTTCCTCTGGTAATCATGACATGCCAATAGAGGGGCCAGAATGTCATGACACTCAATAAAAGACGAGGACAAGAACAACACTTTTAACCCTACCTAAAAATGAACATTTCTATGTCTTGCTTTTGCCTTAATTGGCACATTTTTGTAAGTGTAAATCCATGCTGAATGATATGGCAGATTGTGGTTTGGAACTTTCAACTACGTTGCATTTATATCAAATACTGTCTCTACAATATCTCAATTAGCTGACGCTATTCCCTGCTGCAGCCCCTCTGTGCGATTTGAGTTTATAAGACATGTGTATTCTTCCTTAAATATGGTGTAAAGTACAGCTGGTTTACAGTAGTAGGACAATATCGTGCAGTAGTAATAAATGTCCTCCGCCTGCAGCCCACCCACATTTACAGAATGTGAGAGCTCTGGCCAAGACCCTGACCCTCTGTGCATTCTTCACTCTCTCTATTACAACTCCCCTCAATCACACACATTCACACTCATATGGCTTCATTGCCCCTTTGTTTTTTGATGTGAGGGTGTGTTTAGTGAGTTTGTACTATCGGATCCAAGAGACAGACTGTGACAGACTTGACTGACAGCCCTCAAACCATATATACACGAACACACACACACACACACACACACACACACACACACACACACACACACACACACACACACACACACACACACAAACACATATTTAGTCACCTCTGTGTCTGCATCTTCCAACCTGTCAGTGCTATCTAAGTAAAGGATGTAAACCTATAACTGTAAACCAATATATAACCGTATGTAACCAACTTTTCCTGTGCATCTGACGGCACTTCAAACTAGCCCCGGCAGACTGGCTGGATCCTCTTACAAGTCCTGTTCGTGTGTAACTCCTTCAGAGCGTTGACAGTGATGCTACCAGCTCCTTTTCCCTGACCCGCACCCCTGCTGCCATTTCTGCCAGCCAAGAGAACACCACCCCTGTATTCCCCAAACTGTGACAGCTGGCATACAAACTGCTGGACAGCTTCTTTCCTACTGGGACACTGGTAGTCTACAACTTTGTAAAATTATAGAGAGCTGGAGTCCTGACATCACATCCAGGCTAGCTGCTGTCCCACTATTGTCTGTAACTCAATGGAATCTCCCATTTAGGGTTTCTTATTCTTATGTTAGAAATGAGGCCTCTAGCCTGCAGCAGAGATGAGGAGTGTGCTACAGAGGTCTGGTAAGATCACTTCTTTCTAGTCTGGATCAACAGAAGTATATTTCTAGGATGAAGCCTGACATCCAGCCTGTGATGTCACCTCACCTTCCGCTCTCTGTGTGTTGCCATTCTCAATATCCCTTCGCTACGGGAAACAACAAACTTCAAGCTAGCAAGCTACATTCTACAAAAATTTTGAAGACAATTTGGATCACGCAACAAGGCAGGCCTGCTTGGTTCTTTCGGGGAATGATTGTAAAGATTTACAAAGAATATATTTACAGCATTTCCTCTGGGATGTTTTGGGACCGATTGGTGGGATTGCTGTGGACGAAGTACACACGGAGATAAGAGCAAATGAGGTGTAACCATGTATCCAGCTAATTTAAATAGCTCACGTTACTGTATTGTGTAAACAGTTAACTTCAATTAATATTGGATGTGGCCTTTTTTTATGCAGGGTGCAAATATTCCACCAAAACAAGTTCCTTCCTGAGACTATTTTCACTGTACTGCAGCTGTCGTGTGGACGTATTCCACAAACAAAATGTTAGCACTGCTCTGGAGGTAATACCAAATCCAAGTCCCTGGAGGGATGGAATGTAACAGCTGGGGGGGCAGAGGCAATACAACATTAATAAGAACATTTCTGCCTAAGCATTGCAGGCAAGTGTTTTTGATACTTGGATGTGTTTTGCTGCATTGTCCTTGAGTCTGCAAAAGACTCGAGGGCTGTTAAAAGTTCAGGTTATGGGAGGCTCCAGGTTCTGGGTCATTGAGTTCGTGAACAGGACTAAATGTGACAGTAAATGAGGTTTTCTTACTTATGGAACAGAACGTGGACTCTGTGGTTTGACTTCAGCTCTCTGGAATATGAGATACTGTAGTGACATTTCATGTCAGAAATCCTTCCTCTGTCCTTGGCTTCAGTTTTTCTTCCATCAACGAACTCTTAGGCCTCCTGCACACTGGCTGCGTGACGTGAGCGTGGCGTTTCTGTTGCGTATCAGTTGCGTGGCGGCTCCGTGGCGTTTTCTATGTCTTTGCACACCAGAAAGGTGTCTGACGCGGCGCTGCTGCTAGCCTTGTCTGGACACATGGATGTTTACCATAAACATAAACATAAATATATTCTGATCTGATTACAGCAAAGACAACGTCGGCAGTATTGACAGAAAAATAGGCTACAGAATAATTATTATTTATTATTTTTTTAAATTACATTTATATCTGCATTTATATCAAAACCTAGAGTCTTTCAAACATCAACATGTCATTTATTAAATGTATTCGTGTCAAAATGACATATAAACATCTTTTCCTATTCTATTTTGCCTGGAAACGCTTCCAACACGCTTGCTTGTCGCGTGAAAAATAGGCGTCGTTCCTATTTCTAGCAGCCGCGCCTGAGACGTGTGTGTCACGCAGGCAGTGTGCAAGCTCTAACCTGTTACCATGGGAGCCAAAATAAAAACGGACACGCCACGCAGGCAGTGTGCAGGAGCCCTTACTTTTGTCTCTCTGTAATATAGAGGATTATTTTGCCACGACTGCCACTGTCCTATTCACATGGGACTAAAATGACCTGCAGGTGTTCAGTGTTCAGTGATTTTCTGTGTGCAAATCTTTCATATCAGTAATTTGTAAAGTATTCATTTCAGTAAAAAATGACACGTGTATTCTTTTGAATGCAGAGCCCTTCTAATAACATTAATCCAGCACAAACGGAACCCTCATTTTGAGCTTTCTGGTGTAATTCACTTTTGTGTATTTTCTTCAGCACCTCTACAATTATGAAGGATTCATTACCTCATGTAGTCACCTTTGCAATTGGCACAAAAGAATTCAGTTTAATAATGTCCAGGCCTGTGCATGAAATCCCCCTCACCTGGCAGATTGCCTCATTTGAATGTGGACACACGATAAGAGAAACGCTTTCCAATGCAGGAAATTGCTGTTGTTGACAGGTGTGTAAGAGAATGAAGGCAGGCCACAACAAAATGAAAGAAAAAAATTTCAAGTGTGGGTAAATGGAAATGGTGCAGATGTGCCAACAATTTGTTCATGCCAACTGCCTAGATCTTTTTTTTTAGTTACAATCCAAAGCATACACAGTTATTACAAAAAAGCAAAACCCCACTTTGTAGAAGATCCTCATTCATCTCTGCATACCCAAATTAGGATAACAAATAAAAAGTAACTGAGAGATAAATGATGAGTTATCAAAGCATAGAGAAGAGAAAAAATGGGGATAAGAACAGGAGAAAATACAGCCAGGAAGTGAAGAGGGGGAGTTCATAGAGAAGGGTGCCTAATTTAAGACAGGCCAGAGGCCAGGTGTCCAGCTGGTGTTGCAACGGTGTGGCCTGGCAGTGAAGAGTAAACACACATTCCTATCATAGGAATGCATGCATGTGTCCATATATACTGTGTGTGTGCGTGCGCGTGTGTGTGTGTGTGTGTGTGTGTGTGTAAAATGACATAAAATAATACCAAAATATATAAACTGAAATACATCACATATTCACCTGCTTATGTGTCATACAAAATCACACACACACACACACACACACACACACACACACACACACACACACAAACGCACGACACCCAGAGTGAAAAAGGCACTAAATGACTACTTGGCTGTATCATTTGTTGTCATTTTGCATCTCTTTGTGGTCATTTAGTGTCTCGTCATAGTCATTTTATTGTCTGTCTAACTAAGAAATGTTACCAACTCCTTCAAACAAGGCTCTGGGCCTGCACTCTGTAGGCCCGCTCAGTAAGCCATCCATGGTTTACAGGCTACGTACACAAAGAAGAGTATACAAACAGTGATGCATACAATGTAAGGTAAGGTGCTGGCTTTGCCCTTCCTCTCTATAATATACACAACATGTACACACACACACACACACTGAAACTGTCTGGACATTCCACACATAGCCTCCCACCAACCTGAAAAGTGTCCGGAGAGCTGCTGACCGCTCCTCCTGACCCCGCTCAGGACGCTGTGCAAACCTCCCACAGGCAGGACAGGTGGCAGGGGAAGGAGCTGAGGGGAGAGCGGACCGTTTAAAACAGATTGTATGACCCCTCTCACCCCTCTGCTTCAGACCCTTGACCCTCTCTGACTTCCGAGGCACCTGCGCAAGCTGCTCTATGATATTTGGACAACCTGTTGCCATGCACCATCGAGTCTGATGCCAGGGTGGATATATACATGCATGCATTGCGAGTTAAAGTTTAGGTTATACAAACATAGACGGGGATGCTTCGTACATGTATCTCCATAGGTTACCAGGTCAACTTACAATAGACAATAAGTTTATTGTAACTTTTAACAGTAAAACCAACAAGATTCACACAAAAAAGCCCAGCAGCGTCTTTGAAGTTTGAGGTAGCTGGCTAACTTTCATGACGACAGGTCTGTAATGTCACTGTTTCACAGATCTTTTTTCAAATGAGTTCTTACACTTTCCTTCATCTGTTGGTATTCTCTCACTGTCAAGAGAAAAACGGAAATAGGGCGGTAGATGTATGCACGCACATCTGGACACAGTGTTGAATTGAGAATTTTACTTTGGGCTGCTGTCTTGTATGTACAAGTAGGTTTACATGCACACTAATCTTCCACTATTATTCACTGCATATTCCTTTTGGATATTCTTATTTTTGTATGATTTATTTATTTTTATTTGGATAAGGCCTTTTTCTCAAATATAGCATTTTTTGATTAAGACATATGCCGGTATTATTCATGTTTTAAAAACATTCTTTTAACATGTATAGCGCATTCTCAATCAGGCTTTTCTACTGCAGTTTGTGACAGTTTACGGCCTCCTGCCTGTTCACGGCTTACGGTCAGCTCTGTGCTCCACCCTCCTACGTTCTTCTGCTCAATTTTCATTCTTCAGTACTCCATCTGGGTTGTATATTCTTGGGTTTTCTCCGACCAATCTTTACCGGTCCAATCAGTGAACAGAGGGAGTGGCTGAGAACGATGACGTTGAGGTCGTGCTCTAATTTGAGTTGTAGCTCCATGATGGCGGCGGAGAAAGATGAGAGCGAAGCCATTCGGTCCGTTGTGGCAACACTGCCGAATATCCAGAAGTTAAAGGCTGAGCAAGAACAATCTTTGTTGAGTTGTGTTGTGGGGAGGAGGGCCACAACATCATGGCCACCCATGATGTTGTGGCCCTCCTCCCCACGGGGCTCGGGAACAGTTAGATTTTCCAGCTCGCTCCGTTAGTGGTGAAGGAGTCGGCTAAGGCTAACGCTAGTGATGCTAAGCCGACGTCACGACCAAACGTTAGCGGTTGGTTATGGCAGATCCAGAGTGGCTCTGGGCAGATCCAATAGTTTTAAACTTCAACAGAGTACCCGCCTTCAAGCAAGTTAAAACTTGTCAATGGAGAGTGGCCAGACTCTCTGGACAAATGAAATGTACCAGAGTCTGGTAGGACCTGGCTAACATTGCTATGGTTGTTGTACACAAACTAACCAGCTAATAGTTTACAGGGCTGCTGTAGAGATGCATGGCCAAAAGAAAAGACTACATCTCTGTCGGAAGGAGAAACACAGCTACATTTAAACATTATGAAAGACTTGGATATCAACAGGTTTTTGAATATGTGCAAACATCAAGGCCAACCTTTTCAAGAAGCTGGTTAAAGGAATGAAAGAGGGAGGCTGCGTTCCACCGGTGGAAAACTTTGAAATAACCTATTTTTCACAAAAAACAGGAATATTAGAGGAATATTCACTTTCATTAGATGTGTAAACAGCTCAGTCAGAATATTGTCTTTTTTTGTTAATTCATGGCATTATTTGTAAATAAAGATCATTTTTGCTTTCATACTAATCCTTGGGTATGGCGTCCACTTCATATGTTACTGGTGTTGATTTAACCATAATGCATTTGGGTGGTCAAACGGCTGTCTTGGGCAGCCAGGTTTGGTGATGTAGTTTTACTACTTGTTTGCGCCTTGCCTTTGGGCTGTTGTTAATTGGGTGTGTGGTAGTGGGCTGCCTGTTTTTTGGTATTTTTGGGAGGTGCGTCTTCTCAGGCGTTACTTTGTTTTCCTGTCCCACTTTGTTCATGCAGTAGCTTATTGTGTTCTTGACCAGGCTGTGTGTGTTACTTTGTTTTCCAGTCAAATTGCGCTCCTTTCTTTTGAAATTCCACTCCCACGTATGTGTTAACCCTTGTGTTGTCTTCACCGCTGGCCATGAGCTTGTCATTCTGGGTCAAAATTGAAAAATGCACTTTCTTTGGAACTTTTTCCGACGATTTGTCGCTTTTTTTTGTGCTTTTTGCGCTTTTTTAAAAACATTGTTGTGCCTCTTTTCAATGCTTGTTTTATTCATGGTCAATAAATATAATTTAAATGGCATTATACCTCATTTTTGAGTTTGAAAAAAAGCTGAAATTATGAATTAGTTTGACTAATAGAGTAAGATCAGAGGATGTTGAGTGAATCACAGACTGGTTTATGTCAAAGTTTGGTCAGGATGCTGTTTTGAAATCATTTAAAAAATGTTTTTCAAATGCTGTGAAATTAAATAAAAAAACATGGATGCATGGATGTATATGATGTATGGGTTCCATACAACGAACATGCTTGCATCCAAGTTATTTTGGGGCAATTTGGTTGTTAAGAAACACATATTTCTGATATAAAAAACTTAGATAACGGGTCAAATTTGACCCGAGGAAAACACAAGGGTTAAGTACAGAATGATCAGTGTCATTTGCTATTGTGAGTGCTATGCACACATGCAATGGCTCTGTTGAGCACTGAGACATTGTCTGTTGGAAGGCTGATGGTGTTAAACCTGAACTTACCTGACGTGACGCAAAGTTCTGCGAGATACAAGGCAATTGGTTTGCAAGGCATTGTAAGGTTCCAGGTACGATG